>CM077103.1:35698767-35737871 GCA_039619505.1 Cimex hemipterus | reverse complement strand
GAAGACGTAATGCAGAGTCAGCTGGGGCAGTTCCTTCAACTCTTAACACGACATCGCATTCTGATTGGTATCTTTACTTCAACAAATAATAAAAACATGGAAAGAAGAACAAAACCTATGTATGGAAATATTAAATTTAAGATTACCTCTTTTTTTCACTTTCAAAGAAAAATATATTCAATTTTTTACAAGCAGGGGGTACGTATCACGTAACATTTGCTAAATTCTAAAAACCAGTATGCGGCTTTGTATTGCTTAATATGCTATAAAATTAACATATATGTTTAATAGACATAATTGACCTACTAATCATATTAATTACTTATACTTTTTATCTAGGTTCTTGGTCGAGATGAAAACGTTATTGTTACGAGCGGAATTCGAACCCACGACCTTCGGCTCAATACACGGCTGTTATTAATTATAATAATACACGGCTGTTATTAATTATAATAATACCGGCTGGTGTCCCTTGTTTTTGCACTGCCAACACCAATACGAAATCAGTTAAATAAAAAAGAACATGAGGTAACGTGAAAAATTTTCGGGTTCTGATTAGCAGCGGTAGATACCTCCTGCTATTTATTGATTAATATCTGCACTAACGCCAATAATATTGAATAAGATAAAAAAAATGAATATGTTGATAACGATACCAGGAAGGAAAAAGGCCACACATTCTCCAGGGGCTTCTGGGCGATGGTGGAGGGGTTGATTACATCGGTAGGAACACCCCAAAGGGAGAGATCTCTTTTCAATTCGGAAGGATCCTCTCTCAGGACTATGATTTCAAGAGAGTAAAGTGTGAGTAAAAAGACTGGTAAATCAAACACCTACCGTTCGTTATATTATGCCGATTTTGAAAGCGATCTTTAAACAAATTCATACATGCACTCCCGATAACACCAGATCTTATACAAACTATATTCAATTCCATAAAACTTACAGTTTATGCATTTACGTTAAAAATTCGGACGAAGTACCAACACCTCGTTAGATGAAATCCCGATAAACCCCGTTATTTACAGAGAAGCAGATCCCCAAAAATTTATGACCACGTAACTTGGAAACGCCGAGAAAATTAAGATAAGGCACAACGAGCCGATGAGAATAATAGTGCAACAACAAATCGAATACGGACACTCCTCTTTTTGGTATATTTGTCAAAAACCATTTTCAGATTGGGATAATAAAGTTAGAGCTCATTCCCATATAACAGGAAAATTTAGGAGAGCTGCTCACAATTACTCAATGGTTTGTTTAGTGCTTCCCGATTTCGTACCCATATTCTTCCACAACATGAGTAAATATGACGGTCATTTTCTAATACGTACTCTCGCCATGGATGGTAAAAAAAAATAGACGTTATCTCAAATAGTGAAGAAGTATACACATCTTTTACAAAACATTGTTCTCAAATAAAGTTGAGGTTTGTTGACTCGTATGGACTTATGCCTTCTAGTCTAGGCAATTTATCCAGTAATCTTGGAAAAACAGGCTTTTAGAGAGACCATGAAATTTTTTGATAAGGACAAACTAGATTTAGTAACTCGTAAAGGTGTATTTTGTTACGACTTTATAGACTGCCCCGAAAAATTAGACTTGGTCTTTTTGCCACCGAAAGAATCCTTTTATAGCAATCACCATAATAGTAATATTTCCGATAATGAATATGAACAAGCTAAAAAGTGTGGGAGAAATTTAATATTAGAACGCTAGGGGAATCTTACGATTTATACCTTAACATAGATGTGCTATTACTGGCGGACATTAGGCTTATGCCGGAATACGTACGGTTTAGTTTAGATCCTGCATTTTATTATACCGCACCTGGCCTGTCTTAGGACGCGGAATTAAACTTTACAGCTGTATAGTTAGAACAAATAACTAATTACGATATGTACATGAGATGATAGAACGTGGAATTAGAGGAGGGATTTGTCCAGTTGTTGCAAAAGAGCGCGTATAGAAAGAACAACACAATTTTAATTTAAAAGATGAACCAACACAAAACAGATGTAAAAAATGAACGTGAAAAAACTGGTTTCAGTCAACATATAATAAAAACTGGACATAATATAAACTTTGATAATGTTAAAATGCTAGAAAAAGAAAAAAAGGATAATAGAAAATATTTAAATAAACATGGAAGGTGATAACATAATTACACAACAAAATATACATAATATAAAATAATTTAACTTAGCACAAAAGAGGATTTTTTAATCAGAACAATAATTATATAAAAAGAAACATGGAACTTATTAGTGAATAAATCTCATTTTTATTTTCTACATTCTGTTATTTTTGCTTCTTTCTCTTCAACGCAATCAACTCAGATAGATAAATTAGTATTTTAAAAATGTTGTTGTTTTAAAAAAGGTTGAAGGTAAATATACTTAAGAAAATTTTAATTGTCTGTACCTTCTCACAAAATCTTTTGGAGATACGTTTTTATAAGTAACGTACCTGATTTCATTTTCTTAACTGCAGCATTACGCGATTCAGGTGTGAAGATACGGAGTCCAGTCAATAATAAAACCTGTACTTTTTCAGTTTTATTTATTACCGAAAGCTTGACTTACATTAGTTATATAAATTGAATTGTTTTCCTTTAGCACAACTTTGTCAAATTATGCTTTTGGCTTATCTTTAAATAAATTACATTGATTATCTTTGTTCTGATATTCTAATTTCAGAATATCGATAATCCAGATTTTTGTATAAATTGATTTATTCATGAAAGTCATTCATCCTTTTTATTTCAACCGTTTTAGTAGTTTATAACATGACGTAAATCTGCGAGGCCGACTGAGTTTTGTTAATAAAACACAGCATTAAGTTTGTCGCAGGTAAAAGTCAGTTTCACGGTAAGTTAACGTTGATTTTGGTGAAAGCGTTCAGTGTGTTCTATAAAACGAGCAACCAGCCTACGGTTCATTTTTTCCCCAAGGGCATTTTAACTAAGAGGTTATTTGAACGGTCGAAGTGCAGGTGTTTTTTGAAAAAAGCCCATTTGTAAATATGTTGGGTTCAAATGCAGGGCGGCCGGATTCGTACCCGTGGGCCTTTTCCTTACAGTGATGGGCGCCATGCCAACACTTAAACGTTTGCAGCCACCGACGCCCCAGTTTAACACTAGTTCGGCATAACAGTTAGTCCATCAGTATTTAAGTGTGTAATTCAAACCTTCAACACTTTCCTAAAACTTTACCAACTCTGTAATTGTAAAAAATAGATCGGTGCGGCCACCGACGACCCATGGGTTCATTTATTTGAAATAGACATCCATGTACATCTCCTAATTGATTTTGGTCTCTTCGCGACCACTACCGACAGACGGCTAGACCTACAGTCCACCCTTTTGGGTGGTTCTTTTCTATCAAATCTTCACTTTTGACTTATTTGGCTTTTTTTAAGAACTACCGGCCGTGAAATAATCAGGATTAACTTTTTCTCATATTCACTGTTTTTATTTTGTCAAACTTGGTAGTTAATGAATATTACTTTTATAATTAGAATCATAAATTTCTGCTCTTAGACGGTTTTATTGCTAAATGACTAATGTACCTAAACTGTTTCCTTCACATAAATATTCGTACATTTAAATTCGATCCCACAATATAACAAACTCATATCTAACGCTGTTAATTTGTGTAGGAGTTAACAAACACCTACTTAGTACTGTAACAAAAAATGTCATTTCCACAAGCAACATAAAACCCGAGTAACAATTCACTGAACGGTTTAATTACAATGGAATTGGGATTAGATTCGTAAGCAAGTTTGAGATACTTTCGTAAGGAGCAGTCGATCCGTAGTTGCTCGTGGGACTAAAAGTCGTTATTTGTATTCGATTGTTTCGAAACATGTTCGCCCTTTCCTGCTCTGCTCCACCTATAACAAAACTCCTTCTCCTGCCAGGTCGGGCTCTAAGTCGTTCAGGTAGTAGGGTAGGGTACACGTGGATTTCACACAGGAGAGAGAACTTATTCAATTACACGTCTTCCTTGGAAACTTAAGGGACCTATCCTCGGGAAATGGGAGTTGGATCCTTGGGATATAGCTAAATCTCTTCTCCTCTCACTTTTCAAGGAAATGCCGTACAGAGACGAACAGAAAATTTACGCAAAGCAAATGCTATCGCGCTTTTGAGATCAAACTACTTTTGTTTTATGTTATACTAATTCAAAGAAAAATTTCACATTTTTTCATCCACATTCATCGATTTAGTAGCGCTAAATAGCCAGAATTTTGTGTCCTTTTTTAAAGCAATTTTGTTTTAGATAAATCACTGAACTAGGCGTACCAATGTTTCCCATAATTGGAAAAATACCTCCTTATTAAAAATTCTCATATTAGACAAAACGACAAATAATATGGAAACGTTATTTAATTGCAAGCACGATCCCCCCATAGGTAATTTATGTCCGTGTCCGTATGTGTGGTGCTACAGGAAAATGACACAACTGTAGGTTGGCTCTTCCACGTTCTACCCAATAGAAGGACGGGAAAGCAGCCAACAACTTCTGTACAACAACCCGTAATACAGGATGTAAAATTGGGATCTGTTTTTGTAACCAGAACATTGGTTTAATTTCCGCATTTGTGGACAATTTCAATAAGCTGCGCTTTATCTATTAGTATGGATTCATTTGTTTTTGGAATCTGTTTTGTCCACGTGCAAATAAGTTCAACATCCGGTCGGAAATATGCAAATGAAGAATGTCTTCAAATCTTTGTTTAGGGTCTGTATTGTAAGACCGAATGTAGTACCACGTCTTCCGCATGTGTCGCCATGATCGAAGGTGAAGAAACGAGGTTTTAATTAGTTTTAAGGGATTATTAGGTTTTTGTGTATTATTATGATCTGTGTTTCGTTTAATATAGCTGTTCGTTCTAAGAGTGTTTTCTAAGCTAAATCCACCTACTACTACCAACAGAATCAGAAGTGGGATCAGAATGGGAACAAAATCAGAAGAGGCTCCTGAGAAGCAGGTAAAAAAGATTAAGAAAAAAAAACGAAACGACACAACCGATCTTCACATATCGGGATTTTGAGGGAGTAATTGTTGTTTTTAATGGCCAAGACGAAATTCCGGTTGAACTTTGGATTATAAATTTTGAAGAACATGCTAAAATGCTCGATTGGACCGACCTCCAGAGCCTAGTTTATGCTAAAAAGAGTTTATCTGGACCAGCTAAACTTTTTGTTTCGAGCGAGAGAGGACTAACAAGCTGGAAATCTCTTAAAAAAGCTCTATTAGATCAGATGCAGATGTTCACGAATTACTAAAAAATAGAAAACTAAAGAGAAACGAAGGGTTTTACGAGTACTTTTTGGCAATGAAGGAGCTTGCTACTAGGGGAAACATCGATGAAGCGAGTTTGATTCGGTACGTGTCAGACAGCAATTTTGTATGGCCCGACCGATTTGCAAAATTTAAAAAAAATCGACAACTCTATCAATCTATTAAGAGTAAGAGCATGTCCGGATTATCGCCAGCTTTAAACGGGACTAATAAAAATGAGTGATTTATGTCAAAGCCCCCTGAAAAAACCAGGAGCCAATTGAATTTCTCTAATTGTGGAAGCTTGGGCCATCGAGCAGTAGACTGTAAGAAACCAAAGAGAGAAAGAGGTAGCTGCTATGAATGTGGCTCCAAGGACCACGACAGAGCGTCTTGCCCAAGCAGAATGAGAAACGCTTCCGGTAATAAAACTCTCAACCTAATTTTCCGGATGAACCAAATCCGAGGAGAAGTATGAGATATTTGAGGAAATTGTGTTTAACGATGTGTCAAAGAAAATAAGTGAACACCACCAAAAACCACCACCCTTAAATACATTCGTTGGTGTTAATATGTCTCGTTTAAAGATTGTAGGTACGTTAGAGTCCGAAATAAGTGTCCAGAATGTAAAAAGTAAAATAATCTTTCATGTTGTACCGGAAGGATCAATAACTTTTGCTGCATTATTAGGAAAAGACTTCATTTTTAATTCCAAAATCTCAATAGCGATGGGACAATTTTCTGAAGTTAAAGGCATTAAGATTGTAAAAATTGGGATTCTGAAACTTGTGCTGAAAGTAACAGAAATTCTGAAAATGAATTGGAGAAACCAGATATTTTTGATATCGGAATTTTTAACGTTTGTGAAGATAATGACAAGTTGAATATCGATTCTAGTTTGGACTACTGCAGCAAACAAAAACTGATTGACACAGTTGAAAAATTTTATTTTAGCGCCCCTAGACCAGCGGAACCAAATGTAAATTACGGAATGAATATTTTTCTTGTTCATAACCAGCCCTTCTTCTTTAATGCAAGAAGAATGTCAATCAACGATAAGACAGTTGCGAAAGAAACCACTGACGACTTGCTTAAGTCTGGTGCTATAAGACCTGGCACGTCAGAGTACAGTAGCCCAGTTGTCATGGTCAAGAAAAAGAATAGGGAATATCGAATGTGTATTGATTATCGGGAACTCAACAAAATTACCGGGAAGGATAGATTTCCCTTACCGTTAATTGACGACTAATTCAACTTGATACTCTCGAAGATAAAGAATATTTCACCCTTTTGGACTTAAAAAATGGGTACGACCATGTTAAAATGCACAAAGATTCCATTAAATACACTTCGTTTGTCCTACCGTTTGGCCAGTTTGAGTTTACAAAAATGTCATTTGGTCTTTGTAACGGGCCAGCGCAGTTCCAGCGTTTTCTTTCATCAATTTTTAAACCTCTAATTGATAAAAGTGAGGTACTTTTGTATTTTGATATTTTAATTGCAACTAAAACAATTGGAAGAAATTTTGCAAATCTTAGAGAAAGTTTTGCGACTCCTCGTCGACAATAAACTAGAACTAAGAATGGATAAATCCGTTTTTGCAAAAGGAAATGATTTATTTAGGAAATCATGTGAATAAAGATGGAATAAGACCGAATCCAGAAAACGTTAATACAATTATCAATTATCCTGTTCCTACTAACGTTCATGAGGTTCAGCGATTCTTAGGTCTTTCCTCATATTTTAGACGATTTGTTTATGGATTATGGACCAATTTCAACAACTTTTCGAAAGCATAAATACATTTTAGTTGTTATTGATGCGTTGACTAAATTTGTTCGATTATACTCTTGCAGTACGGTAACGACTGCAGAAGTTATCTCGCATCTTACTGACTATGTCAAGAAGGATTATATCAGACAGGGGATTATGCTTTACATCAGCTGAATTTACAAATTTTACAAATATTTGAAAGGACCATAATGTTACACCAGTATTGACGGTAACAGCCACGCCTCCTGCAAATAGTTAGGTCGAGCGTGTGAACATAGTGTTAGGCCATGTTAGAAAAACTTAACGTTGCAATTGACTGGGATTGGAAACTGAGCAAGGTAGAATATTCACTGAACAATGTTAAACACAACTCCACGAAATCAACACGTTTTAAACTACTTTTTGGAGTAGATCAGGCCCGCTTTAGATGGTCGTGGACCAATCGTGCAGGAACTAGCAGAGAACATCGAACACACAAGAGATCTGGATGTTATACAAGGTAAATGTACAGATTAAGAAATCTCAAGTCTACCAGAAGCAGCTTTACGAGCACAAGAGAAAAGCAACTAATCAATATAAAGAAGATTTAGTTGTTATTACTGACCGCGGCAGATGTCCTGGTGTAAATACAAAGTTATCACCGAAATTTAAGGGACTTTATAAAATTAAACATACATTACCAAACGGTAGATTTGTTATATGTAAGTGAAGTTGATGGTTTTCAAGTTGGACGTAATCCATATTAGGGCATCCATTCACCAGACCGCATTAAGCCTTACCTAATTAAATGATAATAATAATACATGTAAAAAAAATTGTTTTCTATTTTAGATCATTTTTAAATTACTTTAGGTAATGTTTTGTATTATGTGATATTTTGCACTTTTTATCTTACGTTTGTTTATATCATATACAAACCATTATGTTCTTTGTTACTTATACTTATTATAATGTTATACTTATGTTTAATTATGTTCTTTATTATGTAATTGTCGAAGTATGTATATATCACAAAGTCAAGGTTGACTTTTATGTCAGAATGGCCGAATGTAAGACCGAATGTAGTACCACGGCTTCCGCATGTGTGGCCATGATAGAATGTGAAGAAACGAGGTTTTAATTAGTTTTAAGGGATTATTAGGTTTTTGTGTATTATTATGATCTGTGTTTCGTTCAATATAGTTGTTCGTTCTTAGAGTGTTTTCTAAGCTAAATCCACATACTACTACCAGCAATATGAAGAGCCGTTAAGTGTTGGCAATAAGCAAGCAAATCAAAGCGCGCAAAATGATCTCTTATTTGCAATTTCGAAAGATCGGGAAGCTTGTAGCATTCACCTCTTCCCAAATTTTGTGTGTAAAGAAACAGTTTAGCAACGAACGCAGATGTTACGCTTTTAGTTTTGATTTAGTAGTTAGTATGATACATATATTTAATGGGCCACCTTGTAGTTTCAAATTAGTTTCTTTAAATTAGACAAATAATGTAATATGTTATTTTTGGAGTTAACTCAATTGTGACGCAAATCATTGTCTTTGGTTTCCAGGAGTTCCAACCTGAATCAAAAAGCGCGTAAAATCGATTAAAACATGTACTTCTGTTTTGTACTATTATTTATATAATATTAAATTTTTATATTACTATTTATTGTCTATTGAACCTTGGCCGGATAGGCCACCTGACGTTGTTCAGAGATCCCCAAATCAACGATTTTGTAAAAGGCGGCAAAACTCGTAAGGTGAGGGTGAGATGGGGAGTTGATGTCCGAGTGGATCGAGGTCACGATAGCTCAGGTGGTAGAGCAGCAGCGTATCTAGCCGAAGGTCGTGGGTTCGAATTCCTCTCGTGCCATTAACTTTTTTCATCTCAACTGAAAACCGTAATTAATTGTTATTTTGTAAAAGGTTATGGGCCGACAAACAGGTGCGGCCCTAAGAAGGTATTCTTTCTATTTCCTGTCTTTCTCGCTTATTTTATATTGAACTGTAGCCATTTGAGCATCTCAATCTGGTTACGGACTCTCTGCTTTTACTTGTGTATTACGCCGTTATTTTAATGCTTTTAAAATGCTTTATGCACTCTTGTTAGTGCCTCACGTTGTCAATTTAAGAATAGAGTAATATACAATACATAACATATATATCGCCACAAACATAGAAGTCTGGTCACATTCACACTCTCATCAAGTCAACTCAATATTCCTCGGGGCAGGGCGCAACCCAGCCCATTCGTGCTTATAACTTACTTCTGCTCCCTAGACATCACACACTCACCCCAGAGTACTCGGTATTGTTCGGGGCGGGGTAAATAAAAAAAAGTGTAATATTTAAATACACAAAATATCGAGTTGTTAAGAGAAAAACGGTGAACTATTGGTATGGATATTTATAATGATAAGAAAGCAAGTATAACTAATGATGTAACAAAATTAAAAGATATAAAACTGCTACACTATGGCATGTAACTGTGGGAATATCATTGATAGGATATTGTGGTATGTCAAAAATGGAAGTATCTTTCAAATTCTCTATTTTTAATTGGTGCAAGATTGTTGTACAATTGATACAATTTCCAAGATTGTATTCGTTTCTAAACACCAATTTGTTTGCAAACGCAAATCAACATTGCCATAATTGTACAAATAAAAACAAAAACATCCATCAAATTAACATTATTATAATGGATTCTCGAAACATTATACGAAAAAATCACTTAATTGTGCATAATCACTATTATTTGTGTTATTAATTGTAAATTTAGTACAATTTCTCACTATTTTAAATTGTAATGAGCAAATAAGAACTTAAAACCAATTTAGAAAAAGTTTAAATATAAAACGGCACGGGGAATTATTTTGCAGGGTTGACCTCTGGTGCCATGAAAGATGAGAAAGTTGCGACCAGCCGGCCGGGTGTAGAGATCAAGGGTTGGAAAATTTAATTTTGATTAAATTGTTCTGTTTGGCCAGTCGCAGTATTATTTATTTACACGCCCCTGTCACAATCGCGTGCTGGGATAGGACCGGTATGTTTGGTTCTTGAAAGGCCGTTCCGCCTCGCCCTCCCTGCGGGCCTGTGATGCCGTCGGGAGGTTTTTCGAACGCACTAGCCCCGGGCGCCCGCAAGGGTTAGCTCGGGTTGACACTCACTTCCCTTTTTTTCTCGATCCAAGCTTCATTCTTTCCTGTGATTCCCAACCCTTGGTTGCAAGGGGGATTTCCGGGCCCAAAATAAAGGTGCGGCCCTGAGAACTTGGCGACCTCTCTAAAGCACAAACTGTACTCGCGTCGGCCCAGGGTCGGCGCGGGCGGCGAGTGCCTTATCAGAGGCATGAAGAGGCCAGTGCGCAAGATCCTGTCTGTATGGATGGGGGATTGCGTATGGCCATCTGTACCACGGGGTGACTAAATGTTTCCAAAATTCGGCCCTGTCACAAGTGCGGTTGGATTCGTGGTTGGTCGCGGTGACGCCCCTGGCGGGAACTTAGGCAGAGGCTGTCTTCTGCCGGTGACCTTCGTGAGTCGCGCATGACCTGCCTGCCCCGTGCGCGGGGAGCGCGGGCCGGGAGAACACATGTAAGCGTTGAAGACGTAATGATCATGCCTTACCCCCTCGATTGCGTCGACGAGCGCCTGGTGCTGGTAGTGGATCGGCGGTCTCCTGCCCGCGTGTGCTTGAACGGCTATGCGTATGACCGGCGTGGTACCCTCGGGGAAGCAAAGAATCGGATCACCTAGGCTTGGCCTATGGCGTCCCTCGAATGCGTGTAGCAGGTGTGGGCTGATCGCGGGCTGAGACCTTTGACCGTAGACAGTGTTCACCTAGGGGGTGGGTAGCAATCTCACTTAAATCCGAAACCGTTGCCGGGGCGTTCCCGGAAGTTTCTACGCTAGGGAAGCCTCTACACTCAGAGAGGTAAAGTCGCCTTCTCTGTCTAGGGAGTAGGTGGGTATTTCGGTCAGTCGGCCTTGCGTGCGGCATTTACCCGTTCTGACGAGGTGTGAACGAGGCGGTAACAGCCCTTCGGGGTGCGAAACCTCTACATCGTCGCTTCGGCGACGGTGCGTCAGCTCTCACTTTGAGATTCGGACTGTCCGGTAAGAGCTCTTAAGCTTAGGTACGGACATTACAGATCCTCATGTCAGCCAGACTATGTGTAAAAGCATGTCACAATCGCGTATGAACATAATTAATATACAGATTTGACCCCAACTGTTTTGAAAAATCCTCTTGAAAAAAGTCGAATCGGAGATCTCACGACGAAGGATTCCCATAATAAAGGAAGGGGTCAGCCGCAATTAATCACCTTATTTATTACACCCTTCCCACGGGAGCCAGAACGGTTATCGGTGTCAGATATTTAATTTCCGAACCGTCCCTGCCGCCTCGGGAGAATTAAGATTGGTTATTCCAACATTTCATCGAGGTGGATTTATATTCTTTGTGCGCCACCTTTTAATTTGAAACTGTCGAGTTACTGGGAGTGTTTGCAAAGTATGCAACATTCGCTGTCGAAAACCAAAAGTAGGAATTCCTTGAAAGCACGCTTAACTTGACATTCCCGGTGGAAAGCCACTGTATTGCAGAGCAATAATGGATTAGCTCATTTTCCAATATTGCCCATCCGAGTCATTTATTAATATAGGTCACTTTGAAGAGAAATTATGATTGAAGAATAGTTGATAGAAAGGAAAATTAAGCTCAACCTTTTTTAAATTATTATTAATTATTATAATATTTTTTACCCAATGAGTTATAGTACCAATAATATATTTGTGTTCTATTTCTCCTCAAAGCTCTACAGCGGATACATAAATATATCATATTTTATAATTACTCATCTATGTAAGTGAAAATCAACAATCAAATTATTTTTACAAATTCTCAGTCAGTATTTAAAATTCATTTCTTTCATCAACATGTATAATTTTTTATCATTTCTTATTTTTATACGATATACTATGTTTTTTAGTAAATAAATTATACGTTTTACGAAAGTCCATAAAACAAACACGCCATTAAGGCCGAACAATGATATATTTAGCAATAACATAGGTAAAAAGTTCTTTACCAAGTTTAAATGTAAAGAACCTCTTTCAAAAAGTATGTATAAAATGCAATGATTGCGCTATGGCCAAGCTACGCAGTATCACGAATGCCGAACATCACGGTTTCACTCGGTAGGTCCAAAGTTATCGCAATAAAGACTTGTTTAGTTGAGTGTTGACAGACAAGACCGAATTTTGTACTAACACTCTTCCTAGTTTTCCATGACTTACATTGTTGTCTTTTAAGTTTTATTAGGGGGTTCCACGTCATTCTGCTCTCGTTTTTATCATTTTTACGCATTACATATTGCATAGTGAAATTCATCCATTCATAAACCCAATTAAGTTAGTGGAGGTTGTTGGTCTGTAAGGCGGTGGACAAATGTTGCAATGATCAACGTCTGATCACTTTACTCGCTGTCGTGAACTTAGCGAGAAGCTGAAACGCGTTTGAACGAAATCTTATCCGTCTGGATTAGAAGAACTCCGTGGAGTAATGAAGCTCAACCAATTTTTTTTTTTTTTTTTTTTTTTGGTTATAGGATTATTATATTGGTTATAGGAAGCAAAATCACAGTGTTAAATTTAAAGGACTGCATAAAGAAGGAAGCCACATCAAATCCGAGCTGTTGGGTGCCTACGAAAAGCCGTCGCACGATTTTCACCGTGTTCATCTTGTTGTTTTCACGTGTAAATAAATTATACAAATCCCACCACGGCCTCCCTCAAGATCAAATTCAGATTCTTTCGTAAGATGTTATCTTCTTTTTTTCCACTCCCTTAAACAACGGAATAAACAACTGTACTCTTTACTCCGCACACCCTTCGAGAAGCCCCTTGAATACAAATTACCCTTTAACATCCTCCCCTCGACTGAATTTTAATTCTGAGATTACGAAAAGGCCTATTCATCCCTCGGTGGGAAGCGGTTTATAAGCAGGCCAGCCTTTAGCTCTATTCAAAATGAGATACACTAAGCTTCATCTCCAACTCCGTGTCCAATCTGTACCGTCGTCCTAAATTCCCTTCCCTCCATTAATAACAGAGTAAAATCCTTTGAAATAAGGGATGATTGACATTTTTCTTTCTAAGTGGCCTCGATTTTGATGGAGCCCGGGATAACTGAGTTGCTTTTCAATTCTGATTTTTTTAATAGAATTTTGCGTTAAAAAAAGAAATGCAAGTGTATGTAACCTGAGTGTGTGCATTGTAAATATGTGTCGTTTAAAAAAGGGAGTCTCAGCCATTTCCAGTAATTAGAGCGTCAGTAGATTGAGTAACCTTCTGTTTTTAATTTTTTGAGTTCATTGTCTCGAGCACATGCTTACCTTTGTACCATGTCGGTTCATTGTAATTGATGTCAAAATAAAAGTTATTTGTGTTTTGCGTACACAGTCCATTTTAGTTTCATTACCACGTCGCCCACACTGAGTTATAGACAGTTTTGAATGACAATAATTTAAAGGAACTGCGTCTTCGATAAGCTTTGTGGGTAGGACCTGGGAAGTTTGGCAATATCTTTTACCCGAGTGTATTTATCGAACTGCTTATACCAAATAGTAATAAAGTATAAGGAAAAAATCGCAACTCCCTCAGCTCCAGTGGGGAGGCGCAATATGGAGCCTGGGATAAAACGGGAGCCATATCAATGGAAAACAGGCCGACTAGGGGCATTTCTTAGAAATGCAATATCGGCCGGATACCCAAGTCAAACACCACACATCCTATAAATCCCTAGCTTATAATCCTCCAGAAGCGGCGTCCAGGACAACTCCGTACGTCGGACACATGAAATCTTTTCCAAAACGATCGTCGTCGAGGGAAAGCAATCGGCCGTTATGAATCATAAATGCTCGAAGGGGTTGCAACCCTAAATCGACGCTCTCGGAAAACTCAACGAGATTTTTTGGTGTTAAATATTTCATGAATATCGAAATTGATTTCAGCACCATAAGACGCCCTGCCCGGTTCTCATGGACGAAAGAGGATACGAGCTAAATCGATTTTGTTTCATACCTAACCTCCGACCAAGAAAATGAATTCTACTTACAATAACATAATACCGCAGTACCAATTAGTTTGAGCGAGTATCCATCCACTAATCACAATACATCTTATTAAGGAAATAAATTATAATTTTTCATAATGGCTTATACGTATGTGTACCTACACACTGGAATAAAAAAAATGCTTTCCAATTAAATCTTACTACTTTATGAATGATCGATCCGTTTTGTCATAGTTTAACTAGAAACACTGTGTTAAAGAAGGTGGCTAACGCTGAAATTTTAGCGTACTCTCCAACATATTCAAGTACTAAAAAATACTGGAATACTATGTGAAATTTTTACCATTTAGTCAATTTTTAATAGATGTAAAATTATTAGTATTCATTCTGTAAATAGATAACCAATTCAACTAAAAAGCATAATTCGAAACTAACAATTACAAGCTGAGCGTTTCTGCTTATGTATTAAACGTTAGTTATAGAAAGCTACCGGAAATAAGCATTAGGGATTTATGTTTGATTGCGAGATTTTTGCTTGAACCAGTTTCTGGTGTAATACAGATAACCATACATATAACTGAAACACACCACAGAAGATACCGAAAGATTGGAACATCTATACATTCAAAACTAGGGTCGATTTTAACAACTATCATCTAGAAATGTGCGGTGATTAGTGACCGTTAGTCGACGATTATTCAGAAATCTTTGTAAATCCCAGGCCCTGAAGATGATCTAAAAAAAGATCGAAAGTAGGCACAATAAAGAAAATTTCTCTGAAACTTACATCACACCAAACCGCATCTCACGATTTATGAATAATCACTGTCATCTAGGTTGGGCGAAGTTAACATTTTTATTCATCCCTTCAATTGATACACCACAATGAGTTTTTAACTTATAGATGGTTTTCACTGAATCTTTTTCCGTTACCTTTCTATCAATGAATTATGATGAATCCGTGATACTTCATAACGAAAGAACCATGCGATTTATAACCAATAATGGACTGCAAACACAGACAAATTTAAACGGTGGATCTCTCGAATTAAAACGAAAGAACTCCCGTTTAATTGAGAGTGTACCCATTGTAGGGAAACAGGGGATGCGGTTAGCGTCAAAGTGGTATCGGCTAACGTCCTACATGCGAAAAATGATGTGATGCGAAGCCCATTGATTACCTCACATTTTACTCCGATTCCCCACACAACGAACCTGGTTCGAATTGATAGGCGCTCTTTACTGTTTAATTACTTTGAGGGAAATGGAACTAACTCTTCACCAACCATAAGAGTTCTCCATTGCACCCTAAGACAGTTATGCAACTAGTTTCCTCCACATGAAAAATAGTTAATATTTACGCTCTCCGGTAACGACTTGTTAAAAATTATAATATTCACCATGAAGGATTATAATGCTCATTGAGTCACACAGTTACCTGCAACAGAAAAGGATAACAATAAATAAAACAACAGAAAAAACAACGATGACAGTGATTAGTGACATTATAAAATAAAAACTTCATCGACACTAGAGAATAAATGAAAGAGATTCACTTGTTTACCAGATGCTAGGAGAAATAATAATTAAGGTAAGTTGGTAAATTAAATGTTATATACATTAATTAATCTTTATATAAGGCATTGGTTGATATAAAAAGTCTTACGAACGTGATTCGAACCCACGATCATCGGGTTAAATACGCTGCTGTTCTACCACTTGAGCTATCTTGACTTTTTAATCTTAACCTTAACCTTTATCTTATCTGTAACCAATGCCTTATATAAATATTAATTAATTGAAAAACGTTATTCGAGCAATCCGACCACGAACTATAAGTAGTGATCGTTAATTAATGATTTGTTTTGTCTGTGACGAGTCGAGAAGCTGTTCCTGATGTCCTAACCATTTGGCCTGGCCACCGCTACCTCAAGGCTAACTTTTGTGAAAATCCGGCACGTCAAGTTAAAATAAATAATGCCTACAACGCCATTTAATGTGTAACGAAGTGAACTTTTGGAGGATCTTACTAATTAGTTTATAATATAAGCCGTATATCACCCGTTTGAACACCTTGTTGATTATATGTCTATAAAATGGATTCTAACGAAATTCGAGGTCATCCCTTTCGCAGCGATATTGTCCGTTCTTAATGCTCTTGGTATGTTTGCGACACATGCCAAGTATGGGGATTTCAAACCATGAAGAAACAGAAAGATTTAATAAATTTTTCATGTAAAAAATGCTCGACCTTCCAGATTCACCCAAAACTACTTTTTTTAATATGATATATATTTATTTTTATTATATAAATAGTTGTATGTAGGTATTTTCATTGGTTACAAATATATATATATATATATATATATATTTGTATTACAAATTTTTGCCGTTATAGCTGCTAATAAAATCTATACTTAGTGTAAAATATAAAATTTTGAAATAATAAATAAAACATTACTATTATTATTGTCTCAGCGTAAAGAGAGTTCAGTCTTTTAAAGATTAATTCCAAGGCAAATCCGCGTAAAATGATTAAACTTCAGACTTAGCGAGGAACTTGTTTTCATGAAAATTTCCCTTTTGACCGAAGTTAATTACGCGCTTTCAAAAAGGGGTGTCTAGAGTAAATCCTCATATTTTCTTCACTGGAGAGGATTGCTAATGCAACCATCACCGAATTCGGCAAACTTCGGGTCACAAGATTTATGGTAACGGTCCACAACTATTATAGGTCACATATAAATAGGAAAGGGCCCAATAAATCCTAGTACCCCTTGTTATCTTTACACCTCGGTTCCTGGTGCGACAGTAACGCTACTCCGGTCGCCGAGCCGGCTACTGAGGACTTTTCCTAATTGCTCTTCTAATGGATAGGATAAACCGGACGAAGGAAAATATAACCCTTGCGAACACGCGATTTCCCACTTGAAAAACACTAGGGGTCAAATAAGGAGTTTAAAAAAAGCTTAGAACGGGACAAAGAAGTGGTCATCTTGTATGGACCATCATGTTCTTTTCCATACCTCACCTACCATATTCTCATATTCCGATATAAAAAAGGTTATTTACCCTTTGTCACTTTTATATAAATCCACCGATTCTGCTTTTGAATAAGCTAGGGTTTGGTATTTAAAAATTCAAAGGAAGTTTTCTGGACTCGTTTGAGCGAATGAGAATTGTTTCTGAACTTGGATCACCTTTATGTTTTTTTGTTTTTTTTTTGTTTTTGCTCAAGCGAGACAATGGATAACGAACGATAAATGAAAATAAAATAAAAAAATAAAAATAATTAATTTAAAAAAAAAACCTTGTTGTATACTAGTCGTCTATTGTCCAACAAGGGAATTGACCGATACTACCGTTATTTACAAGCCGTCGTTTATCTACTAACATGATTTTTATTTTATGTGATTGACGGTCGTATCGCTTTGATATTGTAATTAGTCGGTTCCTCAAATTATCATATTTCCAATGCAAGTTTTTTTTCTAGCGTCGTTCGGATTAATTCTCATTTTCGCCACAATTTTAAAACGAAATATTTAGTACCCCAAACTTCTCTGCAATTTTCGATAATATCTGCCAAGTCTAAACTTCGGAAAATAAACAGGTTTCTTATGTTGCACATTGCGAAGGTGTACAATGTTTTTCTTCAAAACCACGAGGTTTTTTCAACAAGCCGAGTTTATTTACTAAATTTTTACGCATTTTCTTACATGCGAAAAGAATGCCTGCAGTGAAATACGTTAAAGTTTATTTTCTATGAGGCAATATTCAGTTCTATATCATACTAAGCCTATTCTTATTTACACACAGCACCGGTGATGAGGAAAAGTATCATTTATCCTGAACAGTTTATCTCCATTGATGTGTCAAACGCGACCAGAGAGTTATTGAAATTAAGCCATTTACTATTGACGAAGAATAATCGGTATTACGGCAATAAAAATAATAACTTGGTTATCATTGTAAATAAATAAACACACACACCCACCTAAACAGACGACGATCAATTTATAAATGGTCATGGATAG
This sequence comes from Cimex hemipterus, assembly GCA_039619505.1. Classification (NCBI taxonomy): domain Eukaryota; kingdom Metazoa; phylum Arthropoda; class Insecta; order Hemiptera; family Cimicidae; genus Cimex; species Cimex hemipterus. The sequence continues at coordinate 35,719,718 of CM077103.1, read as the reverse complement.
GGTATTCATTTCATCGTTATGTTGTGAGTTACATGTCGTTTGACCATTACCGATCACCCACTAATATACTGGAACGACATGTGTATATTACATATGTGGTAACGTGAACAGGCAGGTTATTGATTAGTTTGCAAAATCAGGAATAGGCTAGATTGAAAGAAAAGAAGAACACTTCCCATTAGATCCTTCGTCAAATTTACGAGTAATACATTCTTTATCAAGATTTTGAATCTATTATAATAATGCACAAGATTAACAAAATGAACACCAACATATAGTACTAAAATTTATAGTTTCAAGCAGTGATATCCCGAGTCGATAACGAGCTCTACAACCCGTCCAGTTCACATCTGATATCGATCAATTCCTACTAAGTTATAATAAGAAAGGCTGATATTGATAAATTTCTATATTAGGGGTTTTTTACATGGCCAGTGAATGGAAGTACGAAAGCTATGGGGAGAAATGAATGGGCCAAAAACTGCAGGAACATTGTAAGAATGAAGCATCTTGTAAGCTGGAAAATCCTTGTTGGCCAGTGTTATTGCCAGTGATTTATTCTCATTCACCTCGTCTGTTTGGATCGTATTTCGCCAGGGTTGATTTGTGAAAAAACCATCCACGTTCATCAAGTTCACCGGCCCGTGAAACGTATGCGTTTAGTGTTCCATTTGCAAGCTCTGACAGGAACAAATATTCCCCAGAGATTGTTTCTCCAAGCTCTCTGAACCTCCTAAATATTGCCCCTCCCCTTGAATTATTAACGTGTATTTGCCAGCGTTCCTTTCCGACGAATGTTTCACGACATGGGTGAAAAACGAGTTTACATTAATCCAATGTTGACAACCTGCATTAAAAAACAACAAAAACCAAAACCAATCCCTATCGGTTTGATTTTCGCTGAAACTGAATTCACGTTCCCAAAATATTTATTAAATCACTTTTCACTGTTTAAACCATGAATTGTTGTCGAAGTCCTACGATTATTGACGTTTTTCCTGAAGCAGTATATCGGTTATCACGTAATCGAAAAGTCATTTCATAAAAGTTAGTTACGGAAATTAATAAAATGAGAAAACGTTAACTTATAAATAAGCTTACAATAGTTGTTATAGTTGCTGCATAGAAACCGCAAAAACATTTACAATTATTAAATATTAATTACTTTTTATTTAAAATATATGGTAATATGTTTTTATGAGGGTTCTCTACAGCAAAGGTAGTATCAACAACCCTTGGGGTGCCGGGCGCGCGCCCGACCATCAGACTCTGCTGGTGCTCAAACCATGTTTTTATATACGTCTTATCTACCCTCTACTGTAAATGATCCAGATTTATAGGCCTGGTTGATAGAAAACTTCCTTTAATTTTCATATTCTGGCAATCCATCAACACTTGTACCAAATTCTCCTTTCAGACCTGAGTGGCACAGTTTGGCGACTCCCTTATCCACCCCATACTTTCGAGAACCCCATATTCCTTGCTTCATCCGGATGTAAACTATGGTCGAATAAAGATGTTTAGTGGCCCTGCGCCATTGACACTACGGCGTCCTGAATACCATTATAGGGAACCTTTGGTACGTCAGTCCTCGTGCGGATCCATTATGGATTCCCTGCCAGACGCCCAGCCAATCAAATTCACTAGCTGTCTGTAGTTGCTTTTTGTCATTTTGCGTTCAATTGTTAAACCTTTTGTCGCTGCATCCTTGGCAAGCCGTTAACCATTTCATTGTCCGGAACGCCTGCGTGTCCTCTTATCCAACAGAGAGTAAAAAACATATTCCACGATTTGATAAATCTCGCTGTTCAGTAGTATGTTGACAGTAGTATTGTCGGATTCGACTGCCTTTACCTTAGAGAGATCAAGGCCGAGCCAATGTCAATTTTTTCATCTCTAAATAACTATTAATCCTAATTTAATTGCGACTAAAATTAAATTTTAAAAAGAGCTTCATTGACCCGATGAAGTCGATTTGTTAGAAATTCCCTTAAGACTATTTATATTAAATACGTTAATATTTGAAAAGTATGGGTGTATGTACGGAATTGTTTATTCTCACTTGTCAACAAAAACTCATATGATTTAAGATTCTGTGAGCAAAGTTGGGCAGAAAATAGTCACTACTTGATATTTGGGAGTATAAAATCACAAAAAAAGTTTGTCCTAAATCGGTGATCCAACAATCTGGTCGTACGTAGCTCACTTGGTATAATTATAATGGCTACTTTTGGCACTTAATTATCATTTTTATTCATTTATTTATTGGACCTGAAATAAAACGTTCCTTGCTATAATTAAAATTATATTTTTAAATAATATTAATAAGAGCTTCTTTGGTGCTTGATCAGCCTTCTCAGTCCAAATATGTTTTTTCTTTCCAAAGGTAGATTGGGGATGAGGCAGGAAGACAGAAACACATTTAGGGTTCTACAGGCTATCCGCTATCCACACATATACCTATTCATTTAGCACAACTATTTTTCGAAGTCCTGATGAAGGCGATATATTCTGCCGAAAGCTCGACAAGAAAATAAATGCGTTTTCTGTCTTCCTGACCTCATCCCCAATCTACCTTTGGAAAGAAAAAACATAAATCTTCGTTTTGTATTTTTACAAATACCTGATTTTTAGCCCACAGCTGAGAACCAAAGAAATTACCGAATCAGACAAAAAACTTTAATAATAATTCATAGGATAATTCAATCCTTAATAACAAAAAAATATTTGACAATTTAATAAAAAAAACCAAGTTCTTAAATAATATACGCAGATTTTTAATATGAAAAACATACTCTACATAAGAAGCCTAAGATTAGAAACACGAGCCTTTGAGGTATAATTATAAATTGATGTGTAAAGGAAAAGTACAATTTAATTTGATCTAATCAACTTTGCTGTTAATACCTTTACAATCGCAACCTTGTTCTTCGTTTGGAGGTTATAAGTGAACGGATATGATCGAGAAGGTGTGAAATTATAATAGCTAAAAGGAGAGGACGAAAGTAATATTAATTAACACGCCACCACGTACGTCCGTCGTAAGTAGTGACAATGACTTTTTCCCTAGTTTAATTGAATAATACAACAATACTTTTTTAATGAAGTCGATAAAGTTGAGAAAAGTTCTTAATTGGGCAGCACCTAAAGATTCGCCAGTTTTAGTAGCATAAATCCATCAGCGACGGACAAACAAATATATATTATAAAACAACACGAGAAATATTTGCATATGATGTAACACCACGAAGCTCAAGCGGATCCACTCACTAAAGTGGTTTACGTTTAATCAAACGCAACTTCTATTAAAATTATTCGATAAACAAGTATCAAATAACAAAGCACCTCCATTCTGGGGAGCGCAATTATTTTCGGTTTAAGCAATTTAATTAAAATAATCGATTTATATTTTAAGTTAATCTTTTACGGACTGTGTTATTAAAAAAAGGGGCTAATGGCCAATTGCAGAAAATGCCTGAAGACCCAAATGAATTTTATTGTTTGAAAACACAAGGCATCACTATTAGAATTAATAAGGATGCTGGTCTAATCTAACCTTCTGAACTATTATTAATGGTATCAAAAGTGTTGATGAAGGGAATGAATATTCCTATACAGCTTGACGAAGGAACTGAGTGTTTTTCTTCCACAAATTATTCCTGATTTTTTATACTAAATTATACTATCAATAAAAATACCCAATTATATGAAAAAAAAAAAATTCTAACTGCACCCAATAACTACCTAATAATATTAAAAGATAAATGATACGTATCGAATTTGAAAATATTTTGTTCATTGGAAACATCTAATTTAACTCCGATTATATTATTAATGAATACCTGGATTTTTAATATTTACCACCTTTACGAAAACAGAGTAATTTATTTTATTGTTAGAAATGTGTGGTAATTAGTGACCGTTAATCGATATTTATTTAGAAATCGTAAGATGCTGTCTGGTGTGATGTAGGTTTCAGAAAAACATTTTATCTATCCTATCACAACGTTTCGATCTTTATTGAGATCATATTCAGGGCCTGGGATTTACATATATTGTTTAAATTTAACAAAAACATGTAGGATATGGAAAACGTTGGCACGACAAAGATAATGTTTTTCTGAAACCTTCATCACACCAGCCAGCATCTTACAATTTCTAAATAAATATTTATTGTTAGGTATGTTATAACCGACTTCCACTGAAGGCAGATATTAAATACGTTTCCTTGCGAGTCAAGAATGACGTAGAATGACAACGATTTAACAGAAGCAACAAAAATTAACTAATTCTATACAAAACATTACTGCCATACTCTGGGCATGCGGAGTGGAACTATGAAGACTACAAACCATTTAACATCCAGCGTTGAAGGCAAAAGTGGCGTTCTCAACATGAGGAATGGAAACGTTGAATTTATAAAAAACTGCTACCATGTTTTCTATGCGTGATATGTTGAAAACGTGACTTTTTGTTCAAATTATAATAAAAATTAAATTATAATAAAACAATTAAAAACGATGTCTTATGTGTGGGACGATGGGTTAGATATCGGCACCATAGTTTTACTCTAAGAATACCCGATGTACGGATAACATTGGGGGGGAGAGTTAAGGGCCTGGAATGTCCAAGAAGAAGGTATGATGAATAAGTACAGGGTTTAGAAGCCGATAAATACGATAAGATTAGGCCATGCTGGCGCCCACATAATGCGTGTAACATGGATAAGAAGAAAAGTAGATGTGAAAGACATGCGTATGCCTTTTACTACCTTTGGAATTTCTCTGGACATGGGGGTAGGCTTCGCAAAAACACATGGAATCAACCTTAACACCTCAGTCACACAAGAAACTGAAAGCAAGCCAATTTCCTCAAGATCTTGTAAACAAAAATTTAAAACACAGTTTTCCCTGTTTTTTATCCTTCTAATTAAACGATACCAATTTACGAAGGCTTAGGTATAGTGCACAACTAAAAAATCACAACTGTACTTCATAAAATGTACTATGGATTATTTTTTTAGATTTAATATATAAAAAGAAGACCGAGAAAAAGTTACAATTTATTTTTTTCTTAAAAACCGAGCGAAATGGAATGTTCATTTTTACTGTAGTAATATTAGTATCTAAAACAAATGACATTGTACAAAACCGTCTAGAATAGCTAATCAGGGGCAGCATATTATAATATAAATAAAACATATTATACTTTATACCATGAATCACGTAAATAATCTATTGGACATGAGATCACAATTTTAAGGAAAAAAAGTATTTAGACACGTGTCCGAGTTTTTGCCAATGGGACCTAGAAGCAAATATGAAAGTCAACGTAATATAAATAACTTTTCCAATATCGTTTTCTTCCTTTGTTTTTATTTTTTGGTATGTATTTCTATATCTATCACAAACTTGAATTCGGAAGATTTATGCATTTGGAAAAGTGGAACACATTATTATACACGTTTCAAAAGTTCTGCAAGTTTTTCTTTATATATTTTGTTGTAATCATTTTGTTTTTATGCCACCCGCTCTAATATATTAATAAACCGTGATTCGACCAGCTCTTAATTTCATCCAATTTGATCGCCGTTCAGTCGACAACCGATGTTCATTGGTTTTTCAAGAAAAAGATGCCATTCACGGCCGACGTCCCAACCACTTCAGTGTAAACAAAAGGCGGAAATGACGACGCTTTTTAATTCGAGCCGTGAACAAAAGTTTGAAGTGGCGAGGGTAGTTGTATTTAACCCATCAGGCCGAGGTTGAGGGAGCTTTGTTGAAGAGCACTTAGCAATACGAGATATGCAATTACGGCCGTTATGCACTAAGATGGAATAAACTACCGTTCTAACGATCTATTTCCCCCTGAACATCTGCAGGATTATTATTGGCTCATTAATAATACACGGGAATTAATATATCCGTGCATATATGTTAAGATATAAGTAAGTAGTAAATTAACCCAATTTATAACATAATAAGTAATAATTAAGAATAAAAATTACATTAAATTGTGGATATGTACCTTCTAAAGTGTATCTGACATCGCAACGATGGAAGTACAAAATGTAAAAGAAATAATCTCCATCGCATGAGGGTAAACTGCGTCCACAAATATTACACACTCCCTCCTGCCTACACTTACGTTAACATAAGCACACTACCAATAAGGGCTACCGTCCCTAGAAAGGTTCTTGAGATGAACAAAAAATATCAAGTCCTGAGATTGGCGACCCAGTACGTACGTAACTCCGCCACACCTAGCATTAGATGGTATGAGGGCGGAGGACTTGGACGATGTCTGAGCCTCCGTCAGCACGCCACCACTAAATAGAACGATGCAAGAGAGAAAGGAACTTCGGAATCTCAATATATCAAACCAAATTACCGTGCACAACAAAATACACAGCTCTCATCTGGAGGTAGCGATATCCCGTCTTCTGGAGGGTCCGTGAACAATGCACCTGGAGGGTAGAGGAGGAAAACTGGGTCTGGCACTCCAGGGCCGCGAGGTAGTACAGGGATTCAAACCCTGGAATAGCCACCGGGGAGGTTGTCCAATCACAACAATATATAATGTGATGCCTAGTATCTCGAGCTGTCGACTGGATTGTTACCGTGCTAGGCGTCGCGGCGAGCCCTCTCGAGGCCACACATCTTGTATAGCGACTGGAGAATCACTCGAGCTGTCCGGAATGTCGACGCCAAAAGCTGAGTACAACATGTACACACAAGTCACAATACATCCTTACAGAAAAAACCCACTAGCCGAACAATGAAAATGAAAGAAAATAACCCAGGAGTAAAAATGTCCACTCCCCTCAATCCGGGCCGAACCAGCCCAACAAACACACCGCCTCCCAATCCAATTCTCCTATTAGCAACCTGACTCTCCTTCAATCGCTTACTATAGAAAAACCAGAACGTCCCATAACTCCTGCTCAATCCCATAGGCCTTCAATCGATGTCGAAGAAAGGTTTGTTCCTGGCAAATGGAAGAGGACGACCACAAACTCGAAGAAGCGAGCAACATCAGAGAATGTAGTGACCGAAAAGAAACCTCAACATGAGACTACTGACGAGTCATCGGCACAGAAGAAAAGGAGATAAAGAGGAAAAAAGGGAAAGGTAGTAAAAAGCGTCGCGTAACTGGGTTTTGAAAGCATAGGGGCTTATTCGTCTTACCCGATATTTCAACATTGCAAGGACAAAAATTTTAATTTTAAATTGCGTGCCCGTTTCTCCTTCACAAGAGCATAAAAGAAAATCATGGCACCATAAGCTCTGTAACCAAGAGTCGGGACGGAAAAATATGTATTGTTATAATAGGAAAACGCAATGAAGAGAAGCTTACAAAATTAAAAACGCTTGCTGGACATGAGGTCGAGGTTACCACTCATTATAAATTGAATACCTCAAGACGGTTAGTAACGTGCTGTGGACCAGAGAGTACTAGAGATGGGAAGGATGAGTACTCGCCGGAATGGACACGTTGTCCCATCGGCGATACTGATCCTCACCTTTGACACGCCACGGTGCCTCGATGAAATAAAAGCTACGTTCAATAAACTTAAGGACCGATCATACTTCCCCAGACTCCATAGATGTTAAAATTTGGGCACATTTCCTTCAAATGAAAGTCGGCCCATGAGGTCTGCGAGTGTGGTAGGGGGGGCCGTATCCGAAACAATCTGAATTTTCGAGAGGCCAGGACAGTTCATCATTCCCGCATACTCACTCGGTCATTCTAAAAAGGAGTCTGAAGATCTTTAACGCCCGAACCTCTCCTATTTCGCCATAACGGATGAGTTGATTCTCAAGATGCAAGCTGACGCACCGCCGCATACGACAGAATAGAGTTAATGCCGCAGAATTAATGTGGAGCCAGATCAGCCATGAAGGGCCAAGACAACCTCAACCTCGAGCGAATTTTATGCTACATTAAGTGAAATACACAAGCCCAGTCTCCCAGGCGCTCCGTAGGTAGAGAACGCCACTCTATCTCCCAGAGTATTGGGGCTTCCCTAACTTACAAACTTCCGGATTCGCTCCAGCAGCGGTTTTGATATAATGAATATCTAACCACCCTCTAGAAGAGCAAGGCCTACGTTAAAATCCTTCTGTCAAGCTCAGCTTTCACTTGCCATCGGTATTCTAGGGACGCCATAGGCTCAGCCTAGCTGGACCGATCTTCCGCTTCTGCAAGAGTACGACGCGGGCCATAATCACAAAAATGCAAAGCATATTCGAGTAGAAGAAACCGATTCGCTAATCGTTCCCATCCGTCACTACTCACGCATTCAGGGGACTATTCAGCGTAAGTGTCCTCAACATCTGATCCAGATTCTTGTTGAGCAGCCCCTGATGATCCGGCCGCAGGAAAAAGGGGTGGCAGAAGGGGTCGAACCAAACGGAACGTGAGAAAGTAAAAAGGGAGCGGCTAATGGAGTTCGTTCATTCTGCAGGGCCGCTGAGGTGTACAAATAATAAGAGACACATGCAGCGGTTAATGGGAAGAGAACATGTATCGAAGGCTATACTGCTACAAGAGACCCGAATCCGCCGGAGGAGGGCATTGAACAGAGGGTGTACGATACCTTCTCTTGAGGGGTGAAGCCGGATCCAGGCGGAAGAGCACATGAAGCCATCTTAATAAGAGGAAACAACGGTACACGAGGTCAGGATAAATAATGAAATTCAGGCAATGGCGAGGATAAAATCTTCGATGAACCTGACTCTGTGTTTCGTCTATCTCCCTCCAGTTGGATCATGGTACAGCATTGCCCTCGACAAGCAGCTCTCCGCGTCATTTCTGGTGTTGGGGAATTTTAATGCGCACATCAGATTGTGCAAACCGATTCGAATAGACGCTAGGAGCAGAAAGGCGAATCCGACCTGGTCCTCCTAAACACCGGCGCTGCTATGCATATTGATTTTAGTACAAGCCGATTTAACGTGATCGACCTGTCGCTACCCTCACCATCCCTGGACTCCTGGGTAGAATGGACTCCATTGGGGGACGACCACCTGAGTGACCACATTCCGATAGAGTTGAGGGGTTTCGTGACGAGAGGAGTATATCACACTCCCACGAAGAGAAGTCTGAAGCGAGAGGTTCTTCGTGAGCATTTCTATGCGACGGTGTCGGCAATTCTGCTAACAGGGGATGGCAACACCCCTTATGAATATAATTTTAGTGTGGATGATGGCTAAGCAAGATGGACTGCCATTCAGATGATTCATTTAGGAAGGGTAAAGGAAGCGGTGCCGGAATACATATACCTAAATTAGTTATCCGCATTTCCTCCCCTCTGGGTAACAATACATCCGGTGTTCAGGCAGAAAGCTGGGCAATTAATATGTGCTGTAGAACATTTATTGGTAATAAAATCAAGGAAAAATTTATTAGAATATTTTCCAAACAGTCAGGCTTTTCTTAGGTAATTAAAAAATGCATATCAACCTCAAGACTGGTGGAGGAAACTGTAGAACTTATTAACAGGATCAGTTCCATGTATGAGAATAGGGTAGCACTTATTTGGATACGGGCATGGGCTACGGTCTACCGAGGCATTTAACCCCACGGGTCTTAGATTAGAAGTTATATCTTCTTTTAAGTTTACAGTGTGTTTTGTGTTTTTTCATTAGTAGTAGTGGAAAGAGTAAGTACAACTCATAGCTATTTCGGAAATTTGTGGCGTCCATTTTCACAACTTTCACATGTCCAGACAGGCCTTCGTCTCCATGTATGATCCCGGGTCTTTCAAATTTCGATTTAGAAGGGCTAACACTATACTTGCGAAAATACTGAGTCGGTAAAACTGCTGATACATTATAGTCGCTAAAACTATAGAGCCCGGTTTCGCTGATGAAAAGGTAGGAAGATACAAACTTCACAGTTGTATCTTTCCTATAGGAAAAGTGGTTAAGTAGGAAAACGAAATACCGGCACGTGGCCGAGAGACGGAGGGAGAGGGAGAGAGAGAAAGGCGGAGAGAGAGAGGGCGAGAGAAAGGCGGAGAGAGAGAGGGCGAGAGAAAGGTGGAGAGAGAAGGCGAGAGAATAAGACAGAGAGAGAGAGAGAGAGAGAGAGAGAGTGAGGGAGAGGGGGAAAAGAGAAATGGAGAGGGAGAGAAAGTGAAAGAGAGAAAGGGATAGAGAGAGATAGAGGAGTGGGAGAGAAGGTGAGAGAGAGAGAGAGAGAAAGAGAGAGAGAGAGTGAGAGAGAGAGAAAGGGATAGAGAGGGGGAAAGAACGTGAGAATGAGAGAGAGAGAGCGAGAGAGTGAGAGAGAGAGCGAGAGAGTGAGAGAGTTGCGCCCTCCCCGGCGTGAGGCTGACAAGCAGGTCGATCGCGCTAAAGCAGCCTTTACTAAAATTAATATGTGTAGCAGAGCCGGACGACCAGGTAGAACTCACCTATTAGGTTCCCCATCTCTATGCAACTAGCGTCTGTTCGCATCGACCCCCCACCATGTTTTGTGCGAATTGAAATCACCCAACACCAAAACTGACGGGGGGAGCTGCTCGACGAGGGCAGTGAACTCACTGCTGTGCCACGATCCACCTGGAGGGAGATAGACGGAACACAGAGTGAGGTTTATCGGCGCCGTTATCCTCGTTGCAATTGTCTGTATTTCAGTATTTATCCTCACCTCATGTAAAGGTCGTTTTCTCTTATTAAGATGGTCATTCCTCCATGTGCCCTACAGCCCGAATCCGGCTGCACCTCTCTAGAGAAGGTTTGGTACCCCCTCAATTCGAGACGCGCCCCCGGGCGGATTCGGGTCTATTGCAGGAGTATCGCCATTGGGAAGGGGTATTGGTCGTGCCAGGGTAAAGGCACCTTTACTCCCAGATTATTTTCTTTCTTTCCATTTTCATCAATTATTGTGTTTTGTCTGTAAGTATGTATTGTGAATGTGTGAATATGACGTTCCCGAGTACTCATCGTCAACAAGACAAGAATATCTTAACGTATCCGCCGAGCCTCTTCGGCCTTATCGGACTTTCATTCTCAAGATGAGAGCCGACGCATACGACGGGGAGGGGGGGTTGTTCCCACCGTAGCATTGGTGTAGGCGCCCCAGCCCCTAAGGGAAAAAGACAACCTCGCTCTCCGCTAGTCCACTACGAAGTGTTGGGCCCGCATTGTACATCGGGTAGTATACCGCACTCAAAGGGCTAGCAGGACGAAATACATTAGCCTGCTGAATTTTGAAACCTACATCACACCAGAGTCCATCTTACGATATCTCAATAAATATCGATTAACGGTCACTAATCACCAAACATTTAACATTATTGTGATCTCTGACTATTATTAGCTATGTAGATATATCAAAGGAAAACGATCATTTCCTAATATGAGAATGATATTAAAAAGGAAATGATATATTATAATTCAAACCTCCGCCTGGGGTGTCGTTAGCCTGAACAACATTAATAATGGGGTTGGATTCTAACCCGTCATACTTACAAATGTTGTTTTTTATTTTTATTTTGTTCGCAGTAATATTATTATAGTGTCAAGCTTAAATTGAGTGTTTAAATGTGAGTTAATACAATTTGTAGTATGTCCCAATGTTTCTAATTATTGAGGTTCAATATTGTTATATACGGAGTTCGAAATCGAGAAGATTCAAAGAGCAAAACAAAGAGGAAATGTGGCCTTTTTGGAGAAACCTGGTTACATTCTAGAAGAACTAATGTTCCTATCGCCAGTGTTTCCAGTTTCCCTTTCTGATTGTGAGCTAAGCCACATAATCGCCGTCCTAAATACAACTTCATCCCCCCCCCCCCCAATGAAAAAAAATCCCATTTTACTTCACGTACTAGTTTGAAACCTTGCAGCTGTTATTTAAAAATCACTATTGGAAAACATTAACAAAAATTATGGTCGGATAAAAGTAAATGTTGATATAAAACGGAAATATGAATTCTTCAGTTCATCGAAAAGATATTACATATTTCGCTACATATGTAAAAAAAATCATAATTGGTCTTTTATTATTAATTTCTATATTATAGTGATCTCACAAATAGATTCTTAAACAGAAACGTTTTACTTTTCGCGACAATTACTACGCTTGCACTTTTATCCCGTTTTCAGGGGAAAGCACATTCTAGGAAAAATCTCAAGAGACAATGTAGATCGGTGGCAGCCAATCTCAAGCGATGCCCGTGGTAATGGCTTGAGGAGCGTCTAAACAACAAACCGATTACTCAAACAGATTGGATTTCAATTAGATTAGCCAAATTAAATAATTCTCCTTCCGGTAATGCTGAATAATATCAACTACAAGCGCATTATCTGCTGAAGCTCAAGACAAGCTTAACTATATTACTAGTGCTCAATTACGCCGTTTTTCTTTAATTTGTAAACGTATTTCGAAAGAAAGGAAGTTACACAAGTCATACAAAGGTGCAATTACAAATAAGAGGTGATTGTACATGATCGTTGAAACGAAAAAATGAGAGTAAAAAAAACTGAAAACCTATGTAACACTAATAGAAACGCGAAAAACAAAAATCTAAACATGAACTATAATATCTTAAAGAAATTGGTACTACTATTTAGCCGTTTTTTAACGTTATTAAGTGTTCGTGCAATTTTCTCATTAATTGAAAACACCAAAGTAACTCAGGTTGTCAAGGCTTCTATAAATTTCACTGTTTTACCAAGGATTTAAAAGTTTTAGTTTTGTGTTTTATTAGTTAGTGGAATGATTAAAATATTATTTTAAGATGTTGGCAATTTTTATTTTTATTCAGTACGGGAGTAGTACCATAAAGTTTTTGGCGATTAGTATTATTTGGGGCAGCTTCCGTTTATAGCAAAAACGTTTTAAAACTTTCAGGCAGTAGAGTATTTTTTATTAGTTTTGTATGTAATACAATATCGTTAAATCCAAATGATTACTTTAGGTGTTTAAATTAATTGTATAGTCAGTATTTTTGAAAATGTGACAGAAAAAAGAGAAATTAATTCCTATAAGTGTATGTATAGGAAACAGCTTTTGTTTGGCTTATCTTTTTTATTTACTTATTTTATGAAAAATTTAAACGCTCGAATTAACGACGGGGGAAGATGAACGTGTATTTTGAAAATGAAGTTCAGTTTAAATTATTTTTTGTTTGTTGTTTGTTCTCGTTTGAAATAACTATACGGTCACACCATAGTGAGCCCCCAAAAATTTTCGTTGCTGCCAACTGTTACCCTATCGGTCAAATATGATTTCTCTGTGAAAGACCCTTATGAAGCAAAGGTGAAACCGATGAGCTGAACACTCTAATTGGGCCAAAATACAAAATTTTATTGGTAAATTACAGTATTCCTGTGATTATCGGACCCGCGACTATAGATGGATAATGGTCATCCCACTCCATCGATCAGTTGTCTACCGCCTCGACCAACAAACATAACAAATACAAGGAAAATTATTATATGCCGTCATTTAATCAATATTAAGATTGATAAAATCCGAGAAGTTTCAAAATTACTACTAAATGTTTAGATTTCAATATTGTTACAAAAGTTAAGTTACACGTTATATTTATAAAATAATAATATAGGCCTATATATATTTTGATAAATAACACAAACCTTTTTTGTTCATAGCCAAAAGACCGAATTTAAAACGAACAAAAACCGAAATTGAAGTCAGTATCAAAAACCTAAGATGAACAGATTTTATAGATATTAAAAGAATCATGGTACAAGTTTTGAGAGAATCAACGTAATCAAATTAAATAAATTATAGTACAGTTTATAATGTGAAACGTTTAAATCAACTTTATCGTATTGACATTTTTTGGTTGGGTTCAAATATAGATATTTGGACATTATTACAATTTACAGGTAGGCCCTTTTTAGCTGACTCACCTGAATTTCTGTTCAAACTTAATAATTTTGGGCTTCGCCGGATTAAATTCGACTTCTGAAATTATTATTTGATTTTTGCCGAAATTAACCGGTCCCTCAATAATTAGTATATTCGTAACCGTATTTCCAATTCCGTTGGAATGTACTGTCGCATCGTCATTGTCGATATTTTCATCTACATTTCCATCAAGTTCATCTGCATTGGCCATGATGGATTCATTTTATAGATTTACATTAGATTCGTTTTCCAAATTTAATCTATCTGGTGCGAGATCTGGATTTTGTAAATAAAAGTCTCTAATTAATTCATCTATTACTTCATCTCCAGTGTCATGTACATTCAATTCTATTCTTGAAAGAGCATCAGCTACCTTGTTCTCTTTTACAGTTTTGTATCTATTGGGTTGTCCGGAAAATAATGCAGGATTTTGGTATTAAACAAAAAAAAAAAAAAAGAAACTAGTTACTTTAAAGCAATGTTCTTTAATCAAAATAATTTCCCATACTCTCAATACATTTCTCCCAACGTGTTGGTAACTTATTAATTCCGTCTGAGTAGAATTCAGAATTTTTAGAATTGATAAAGTCAATAAATGCATTTTCCAGTTCCGTTTGATTTTTGAATATTATGTGTTGTAAGTAGTGGTCCAGGTGTCTAAAAAAATGGTAGTCAGTAGGCGAGAGGCCGGAGAGTAGGGTGGGTGAGGTCATTTTTGTTTCGACAAAGAAGTGATGCACAAACATCAAAGCGCTGATTTTTTTGGCGATCGTTTATTGAGTGTGGAACCCAATTTTCGAGTTTTTTCACTTTTCCAATCGCCTTGAGGTGGTCAGCGACGGTCGTTTTACTGACTTTGAGTTGCTCTGCAAGTTCTCGAATAGTTGTGTTGGGGTTTTCTTCCACCACTGATCGCAGAACATCATCATTAAGAGAGGAAGGCCTTCCACGACCTTCTTCATCTTCAAGGCTGAAATCTCCCTCCCGAAATTTTTTAAACCACCTTTGCACAGTGCACTCATTAACACAACCCTCGCCCCAGACTTGGTTAATGTTTCTAGCCGTTTGGGCTCCGCTTCGGCCGAGTTTAAACTCGTAAAAGAAAATCGTACGAAATTCTCGCTTTGACATTATAAGGATGACTGAATTATTTCCAAGTAGCGGAATGCTACAGAGGTAAACAAACAATATCATTTGGAAGAGGATTAATAAGTGTTGACATTCATACAAATGAGTAATCCTGTAAACGTAAACAGAATATTTTATATAGATTTTTTTTAATGAAAACTTAAAATCCTGCATTATTTTCCTGACAACCCAATAATTTTGTAATTGTACTCTTCTAGTTTGAGTCGCCAACTCATTAATTTAGAATTCAGCCCCTTCATAGAAAATAGCCATTGTAGTCGCCTGCGATCGCACTGTATAACAAATTTCCTACCGAACAAATATGGTCTAAAATATTTTGTTGACCATACAATTGCAAGTAATTCACGTTCTATTGTATTTTAGACAATTTTGTTTCAGATTCACATAGAGTTCTACTAGCATAAGCTATGGGCAATTCTTTTCGATCAAAATTTTGGGACAAAACTGCGCCCAACGCCACACTGCTGGCATCGGTCGTTAATATGGATTGACGAAAAATCGGGGTATTTTAAAATTGGATCATTCATTAAAATATGCTTTTACAAAGATTGAAACTGTTAATATAGGATGGTTCCTTGAGGTTAATTTTCGCTCCCTTTTTTAGGCACTGTGTAAGGGGTTTCGTTATCTTTACAAAATCAGGTATAAATTTCCTGTAGTACCCCACCTGGCCAAGGAATGATTTAATCTCTTTTATTGTCTTAGGAAGGGGATATTGTTGGATAGCTCGTACTTTATTTGGATTTGGCCCTGTTCTGTTGAAAATGCCGTTTTTTTTATGCTATTTTCATCCAACTCGATTTGGTGAAAACCTGAGACTAGCTAAATCTATGGTGGTAAAATACTGACATCTCCCTAATTTGTCAAGTAGATCAGTAATGTTAGGAATTGGATATTTGTCGTCTATTGTTTTGTCATTCAGTTTCCGGTAGTCAATTACTATATTCTCCATTTCTGTCTTCCAGACATATCAATTTTTTTTGGAACTATCCAGATTGGGGAATTCCATGGAGAATAAGACGGTCCGATAATTTGTGTTAACTTGTCTATTTACTTCCTCTCTATGAACGTCCGGGTATCTGTACGATTTTGTATATATGGGAATTTCGTCCCTTGTTCGTATGATGTGCTTTACTTTATTGCTAAATGTAAGTGGCGTTCCTTCTTCGTAAAATATGTCTGCATAACTAGTCACCAGATACATAATCATTTATTTTTCTTCGCTATTCATGTTCCGTCCGGATTTTTCCCAGTGTTGATTGTAATAGTTTAATACGTCTTCTCCATCGTTGATGTTTTTTACTTTTATTTTTTCAGTTTTCTCACTTCTGGACTCCAAAACGTAACTAGTCACTTGAGATCCAACCGGTGTAATCCCTGTTGGGGGCTTCTCTTGACTAAAAGCCTATCAAATTACAAAATAGGAATGTATTTTCTTTTAAAATAAAGTTTGTTAGAATTAAAATCTAATTGTATTGTTAATTTTTTAATGTTGTCTAATCCCAGAAGTAAATCAAACTTCTTATGAAAAGCGAACAAATATTTTTTTATTTTATTTTTCTTATTTAAGATGGATATTTCGGTACTATAGCATTCCTTTGAAGTTCCACGTGCAGTGGTCACTTTGCTTTCAATCCTTTGATCCTTTTTTTATATTAATTGTACAAAATTCAAAACCGATAAATTTCTTTATAAACGAACGCGTGCTTCCCGTGTCAATTAATATTATACTTTTCGCCTCCGGATCTATAAAATATGGTATAGTTCGTTGTCCGAAGATTGTAAGTTCATTATTTCAAATTTGTTCCTAACTGCGTAAGCCCTAAAAAATGATTCTCTGCGGGTTCTATTTGACTATGCGGTTCGTGTTCTTGTGTTTCCATCTGGAACACTTGCGGTTGTGGGTGAATGTTTGATTGATTAGTATTTCTAGTGGAAATGCTCATTGGTGTTGGTGTATAAGTGTTCTGTTTAGAAAAGTTTGGATTTTGTTTGTATGGATTTGGTGGTTCAAAAAAATTGTTTTGTGGGAAATTAGGTATGAAATTTTTTGGAAAATTATGAAGTGCCTCTTTATTAAATGGTGGTCGGAATTTTTGCGATACAACTTGTGACATGCCTCTGTTGTTTTCGCGCAAGTACTGAAAATCGTTTAATAATAGTTTTTCTATGACAGTTAATGTTTGTGGGTTTCTGGTTGCTAAATTATTACGCAAGGGGTCTTTTCAAGAACAGACAAAATTTATAGTTACAACTTTTTCTTGAAATTCTATCAAGTACACTTTTTGTTCATCTGATCCTTTTTCTATTGAGTATTTTTGCTCTAACCAAGTCAAACTTTTCTTTTATTATAATTAAAGATCTAAAAAGGGATTTTTATTTCGATCCGCATTATCTCTAGAATAATGCTAGCGGGTCCTTTCCTATCACCAAACTCTTTGATTAAAAACTGCTTCAATTAATTCCAGTTTGCAAATTACATGTTCCTTAGGGCTTCGTTCTATCTGTTAATTTGTTTTTAATGTGAATCAAGGACATAGGTTTTTGAATATTTGTTAGAGGAGGTGTTAGTGAAGATACGATGTTTTCTGCTTCTTTTACTTTTAGTATGAATTGTGTCAGTGTTTTCGGGTTACCGTCGAAGTTAGGGATGGCATCCAAAATTCAGCAAAATTGGCCGTTTCAATAAGATATAATTATACAATTATATTAAAGTTATGATTAATTTTAAGTGTATTATTTAATTAGGTTATAACAATACCCAAAACGTTTTCAATTAAAACAATACATTTTTTATACAATACAATAATTTCCAACTTAGAAACTAAATTTCATCACGCTCATCAGGTCCAATGCAGCAAATTCACCGTTGGATTTCAATATTCTTTTGAAAACATTTGCGATGTCCTACCGACTGCGCCAGTTAAATAATTTCTTTGGTCAAATATGTTTTTAAAAACTTTTATTCAAAGAAATTACAAAAGTACTGATATATATTCAGAAACTTTATGAATCTAAGTCAAATCTCTTCGATATGCATTCGGGAAAATCTGGCGTAAGACTAAGGTTTATTTTAATTAAAATTGTTACAACATTTCTAGAGTGGGAGAGAGTGCTGATGACAATTCTAGGAGCAACACCTGCATCCTAACATTGTCATCACATTATTTACTTAGCACCATGTTTATACTCGTATATAACTTATATATGTATAACATTTAACCCTTATTTTATAAATTGTTCATTTTAAACTATTGCAATAATAGCAAGATGACCGGTACCGGCTTCATTATCTAATCAATAAGATAATTTCAATATCTATTTCAAATAATCGTCGGAGAACAAATCAGAATTTGGAACCGAAAAGTTTCAAGTTTGATATTTGGAAACCCACATAATTTGTTTAAATTTCTAGAATGGAATAACCTTGTAAAAGGTAAGCGAGATAATCTCCTACATTTTTTACCAGGATATGCTTATCCTTACTTTTAATTTCCGCTTTTAGAGGGTGGATGAAGGGATCAGGATCCTGGATAGTGCTTTCATATTCGATAATGAATATTCTTTAATTAACTGACAAGAATACATAGAATACATCGTGTTCATATTATTATTGAATTATTGAATTGAAATTATTGAAGGATTTAATTGTAAGAAAAGATATTGTAAATATGTCTGGTTGAATCAGAATAAGTGTAATGACTGCGAAATGAATGGGACATCCTCTTTCGTTTGTGTTTCGGCGGATCGGGACTTCGCCGGCTTCAGTGTTCCGCCTCTTGACTTTTGCTATGCTTGCGTTCACGTTTTTTACCTAAAAGAGGTTGATGCAGCAGTTATCTTTGTCTGTCAGTGTTAATTTCAAAAGTTGATCACCCCTAAACTGGAGATATCGCACAAACTAGATCGATTTCAGTTCGGTTCCTTGAAGCGACACGCGACACATCGACTGCTTTTCCTGCCTATCTAAGGTTTGTCAATTACTTTTTATTTTGGCATACTGGAGTGGAGCAACATCTCAATTATGTCGATCAGCTTCGTTTTGCCGTTCTTTTTGATTTTCGGTAAAAATATCCTATTTAATTTCTGCGTTTTCACGTGACTGGATTCTCGTTATCGGGCCACCTTGAATAATATTGGTGATAACGTTGAGCGGTAG
Source organism: Cimex hemipterus (assembly GCA_039619505.1). Taxonomy (NCBI): domain Eukaryota; kingdom Metazoa; phylum Arthropoda; class Insecta; order Hemiptera; family Cimicidae; genus Cimex; species Cimex hemipterus. The sequence continues at coordinate 35,700,526 of CM077103.1, read as the reverse complement.
TGGGGGATAACGTGTTTACCAATACCTGATAATTGTCACTTTTATACGTCGTGAGTACTCATCACACAAAGTATCCGCAGCGCTGAAGCCTTGGCCTTCTGCTGGATTTGCAAAAAAGCTCTCAACAGGGATGGCAAAAAAACTGTCAACAGAGATGACAGAAAGTCTATCCAGTGCTCTGCTTGCAAGGGCTTGCTACATGGAAGGTGCGTAGATTTCTCTGAGGATGATACAGCATCGGTTAAAACGCTGCACAAGCAAATGAGTTATCCATCATGTTCGAGCTCCAACAGGAAATTCTCACCCAAGAGACGGTCGGTATGCTCTCCATCGGTCAACAATCCTGCCATTATCGCTGATACTTCTAGTTCTATTCTTGAGGCACTCGCCCTTCTAACCCTAGAAATTTCCGAGATCAAGGCCTGCATCATTTGTGACGACAGGTATTAAGGTGGACATCAGGAAATTAAATCTACTTTCGATAAGCAAACCGCATTGTCATATGAAAACTCTGATCGTCTAACAAAGATAGAGCAGAACCTCGGAACATCGAAGGCGAGGTAAGAGGAACTCGCTCAGAGAATTGCAACCTGAAAACTCGAATTTCTGGACTCGAAGCCCGTTCTCTAAATAGCTAGTAGTAAACGTAGTAGTTCAAGAGTAGATCCGTTTAAATACGAGTGATACCGGTCAGCCCAGGCGAATCCCCATCTTCACTCGTGTCTCAAAATGGGTCCGGTCTGGGACTAAACCTAAGCCCTACTGATAATGATATGGGCGACACTTGAGACCTCGAAAAGATGATCCCCGTCATCCCAGCATAAAGGCGCAGGCAAACGGTGAGAGACGAGTTGATCCGACTCCGAAGGAAAAAAAAGGGACTTCTCCACCAGACATATAGGATGGGAAGGCACGGTGAACCACCCCATCTCTACCAGCGAGGATGTGACTTCCACAATTAAACTTCTATATTGGCTGGCTAGACAGTGAAATGTAGCTGAAGAGGAGAGTGGACGAAGTCGCGCTTTCTGTTTTTCCTCCTTTAAGTTCCACCTGTATAATCACATCCTCTCCCTCCAAGTAGAGACCACAAGTTAACATTTGTTATTTTTGTTTTATACAGACATAATATTCTCTTCTGGCCTGCATTACTGAAATGTGCAAAGATTTCAATCTATTTTTGTTATTTTACTTCATAGAAGGATATCCTTTTACTTATTTCATGTAGTTATTTATTTTGTTTTATATTTTGCTTGTGCAGGCACGTGTCTGCGGTTGTCTTTTCTTTCTTTTGCGGTTCGATACGGTTAGTGTGAATGGATGATAGGCAAGATTTGTGCAATTCCGATAGTGTAGGTACCTACATATAATAAATTACATTATAATTAAAATTAATTAAATTAATTAAAAGCCCAGTCTTTGATACCGAACTTCAACTAATCCGAATTCGGACTAAAATCCGTATCCGATCAGTACATATTCAAGATTTATTTTTAAATTTAATTTTACATTCTAGTCATTGCTACCTACATCTTTATTATTGACTGAAAAAGCTAGATTTCACCATCCAAACAGAAGCTTCCTAAATGAATGAAAATAATATTATATTGTATACAGTTGTGTACAAGCTTTATAACTTGACTTTGCCCCGGGAAATATTATTATACATTTAATAGCTTTCACCCACGTCTACAATTTTGCATTTTGAGAGAGAGAGAGAGAGAGAGAGAGAGAGAGAGAGAGAGAGAGAGAGAGAGAG
>CM077103.1:35610446-35693767 GCA_039619505.1 Cimex hemipterus | reverse complement strand
GGGTAAAAGGATGAGGTTAGACTTTTTCTGTAAGTATAACTATTTTATTAAATGTAGAGCTTTCCTGGCAAAAAGGTTTAGTAAGGAAGTTGAACGCCAATTTTAAGCGCCTAATTTCTACGGGGGGCTCACAAGCTTCGGATTCTAACGCAACTATGGGGGTGCTTGATCGACCTTATACATGCATTCCGAAGTGTATCAATTTTCTTTAACAGCGATGGGGAAGCTGCACGATAAAGAAATAGTCTAATACCCCATAGTCGAATACGAATCTTATTGAGGATTCGTTACACAGCTAGTTAAAAGCTCAAAAAGTACTTAAATGAATAACAAAAATCAATCGAAACATTGGCAACCGAGATTTTTCGTTGCCCACACGTGCAGGAGTAATACAATGATTTAACTTTGAATTCACTTATTTTTCTGTACGGAACGATGAATTTTCTTTAATTGCCGAATGTCGTTGGTTCCACTAACTTTTTATCTCAACCAAGGTAAGGCAGTATAAATAAATGAAATTTTATTTAATGGTGTGTTCAATTTTAGGTTATTTCTCCACGATCTGTCTATTTGTAGAACGGACATTTAAAAATTATTTGCCCAACTAGTATAAACAAATGGGACTTGCAGTTGCCGTAACAATCAATAATACAATAACATGGTAAATGTTTTTTGCCTAGTGTTGGTTTTTTAATACATGATGAATAAGTGATTTTTTTCCCAAGAATTGAACAACAGCCCTATCTTAATAAACTCTGGAGTGAAAGTATATATCGTCACATTAGGAATTTTTATGTAGGTTGAAGCAAGATGGACAAACAGATATACTTTTATTCACTCTACGGAAAACTATAGGGCAGACTATACTACAGAAGAAATATAGCAGCTATTACTTTCATATACAACGTTGTCGCATTTTGATTTATATTAATTTTAATCCGTGACAAAGCATTTGTCTATTTTATTCACACGATTTATTTGTATTGATAATGTTAAATTCAATATTTTGAAATCAAGTTTTTATTTTTTGTAAAGTTAAGAGATGATGTATCTTAACGACAGGTTTGAACATCAGAAATAAATTATTTATTGACGATTACACATTCATTTGTGTTTACGTCAGCAGGATCACTTTAACTGAGGTGGTTGGTTAAGCCGTTCATACGTTGTTGATACAAAGGGTACATTTCTCGGAAGAAAACTGGCCGTGAAGAATTTATTAGAGTAAGTTGCATTAAAAAAAAGAAAACAGATTGGAACATAGCGAAAAATACGTAACAAATTAAAAATCTCATTCTGATTATAACTCGAAGATATGCCTTCAATTCAACCAAGGATGTTCATCAAATCAAATAAATAAAATTATTAGCAAAGTATTTTAAAGCTTATTAGATGTTCACTAGAACCTTTCCTGTTTATCTGCCAACAAAGATCCGCGAATTTCATATTTGTTTGTTGGAAGCGGTACATCGTACGTAATAACTGATTATACTTTTAATCTCAGCTGATGGCTTCGAATCCCGCTCATCATACTAGCTTTTTAATTTTAGTCAGGACCTTAGATTCTATTAGAAGACTACTAAATACATATATAGTACGTAATGACATGGTCTAAAAGTGAGTTAATATACAAAATAAATAATAATAAATTTAATTCAATTTAAAATTTTAGTTAAAGTTTTGAAATATGGAGAAATATATCTTCAAGGCAATTTTTTTCTTCCTTGAAGGAAATAAATTCATTTTCATATTTGCAATAATTTGAGTCTTTTGTGTCTAGACAAAAAGAAAGATACGTGATAATGTAGCGTGGCCGACCAGGTGGTAATGAATTAAAGATGCACGATCGGCCATTGATCGTGCGACAACAGCCAATCAAGAAAGCAATGAAATTGGATGAAAGTTTAATTTCGTTTCCCATTGTCAACTTACCGCATTACTAAAATTCAAAGTAACGTAATTTTCCAGAGATCCCTTTTCTTTTGTCTCCAGTACTTGCGTTAATATGAAACGCTCTCAATTAAGACTCTTTAATCAAAAAATGAAGTGAAAAGTGAAGAAGGGATTGTAATGCATTCCTTGGCAATCTACTGCAGTCTAGCGTTTATTTAAAATCTGGATTCACCCGATGACAACACTTCCATTTTGAGTCAATGTACTAATTAAACTGGCGTATAGCATTAATTAAAATTTACCAAAGCGGTTGTAACGAACAAAGTGAATTTCTCGAGTGACTACACTAATTGGACCTACTTCGAAACGAGACAAAACTACTTGAAAGACATAAAGGATTCATTAGTGTCCTACGCCCTCAAAGGGAAGATGTTTGTAGTTCACGATTTGTACAACCGTCCATGGATGCCAATAATTTTTACGGTTTTTTTGTTTAGTTGAATGGACTGTTGAATAAATGAACAAAAGGACCCCTCGGCGAACGACTGAACGAATATCTCCAAGTGAAGAGGAAGGTGTGTTTATAGGAGAATTGCGTAAATATAGGAGAAGGGAGAGGACGATTTACCCTGATATCGATCAGGGCCATTTCCTTTTGTAAACCTTGTAGGGTATTAACCGAACCCCTCCCACCGTCACAATATATTTGCAATGGGAATTAAACTGAAATTGATAGAGAGGAGAAAAACGGTAAATGTAAAACACTAGAAAATATGATTTATTTCCGACTAATTATTTTGAGTAAAATGATGTATGATCGTGCTAACGCCTCTTTCAGTAAAAAGAAGTTTTAGTTCTAAATTGAACACAATGCAAATAATTTTTAAAAAATTTCTAATTTTTTGTTGAACTAATATCACTTTACATTCTGTAAGGCGAGGTCATGTCATTTATATATTAAATGTCACTAAAGATTTTTTCTTCTATATATAAAATGCGATTCATTTTTTGTCGTTTTGTGTTGAACGGGAATTACATTTTTCTCAAGTAGTGTTAAATGTAATACTAATAAGCTTTTCATTTGATTTTAATTTTATGTAATGCCTCGAGATGCTATAATTGTTTTTTGTGTTAAATATTAACTTTTCAAGGTCCAAGATAAACATTCACTTTCACTCTCCATAACAGGCTTCCAACACGGTTTGATTACTCAATCGATCAATCTTGCACAGTTGTAAATAAAGATAAACTATCATCTCACGACTTTGACCTTTTCTAAAATCAACCGGCATGTCACATCTCGACGTGGCATCGAAAACATACTAAGACCGTCGTACTTAAGTAAAGTCAATCTTCAGATAACTGCTGATTAAAATGTAAATCCGCTCCGTCATTAGAGAGGCCGTTTGTGTAATTAAATGCATTTTTCAGTATGATGTTTCTATTATCATCTAAATTGTATTTGTGCTTCTCTCCTATATACAGATGCGTAAATAATGTAAAAGAACTGAGAATATTTTTTAAATAATTTATATTGCTATATTAGGTTAGGATCTTCTTCGTAATGCTAAAATAATCGAGGCAATTGAATAAGTTGTGATTCAAACTGTATCATTATCGAATATCTTGTGTTTTTCTTTTAACGATCTAAAAAATGTGAATTTGACAAACTATATAATTTTTGAAACAGGTCGTTCGTGTAATTAAAGTTTTTTTTTTTTTTCAGTTGGATGTTCCTACTATCTGCCATCTAAATTGTATTTATGTTTCAGAACAACAGAAATTAAAATGCGTAAATAATTTAAGAGAAATGTAAACATTGAAATTTTTTTCTTTTAAGAAAGAAGAAATATGAATCATGTCTTCCTACGGAAGTTAAAGATTTGCTTAAAACATAAAATAATTGGGCTTTCCGTCCTAGAATAAGACAAGTTTGGAATCCGATTTTAACACAATTTTTTCTTTCGTCTCTCGAGAGGTCCACTTCATATATAATTCCCAAAAGTTTCCATCATCAATGGTCGATCCCTTGATTAATTTCAGAAAATATACAAGAAGGATCCGGGACAATAGAGATGGTTAATTAAACCACCATCAGAAGCAAATATAATTTCAAAATAAACGTGCGAACTAGTTCATAAACGTGATTATCGTGGTGTTAGTATCGGTGGTGATGGGACTATCGGTCAATGGTTGTTGGAAAGAAAATGACTTTGAATCTTTATACCCCAGCGATCAAATATAACCTTCGTAAAGCCGCAAACAGAGAAAAGAAAAGGGCGCTTAAAAAATTGAAAAGTCTCACATAGGCCAATTTAGTAGATTTTGAAATAAAAAGAACAAAAGAGCGAACGTTATTGGCCCAACAGAAAAATATAAGCATGCAAGAATATGTATCGGGCTAAATAACGAAACGTCGTCGATACACATATGGGGAAAAATAATAGCGATCGCAGGGAAGACAAAAATCCAATAATACCTGCACTGAAAATGACTGATAGGATCATAACGGAGCCGAAGAAGGTGGCCGATGCTCTGACTCATCACTACGAGAACGTGTTGAGCGATCTGTCTGTCATACACCTAAAAGTTCCGTACAGAAAAGCGCAGAATGGAACAACTTGTACAGGATTTTACTAGAGAAAACGAGGAAGAGTACAACCGACCAATAACGAAGGCTGCACTATAAGAAACCTTAAACGATTTAGAAGACAAAGCTCTTGGTATCGACGGCGTGCCGAACATATCCGGAACAATGGAAAAAAACCCATCATAGTACTGATAGCCAAAGAAGTTAAAGACACCAGCCAACCATCAAGCTACAGGCCGATATCGTATAATTTTATATATAATTTTATTAATTTTATTGTAACTTGGCCTTCCGAATTAAGAATTAAGAAAAGAAAATCAAAGCTTGGATGGCAATAGGATAAATTAGGTTACGAGTGAATGTTTGGAGTCAGAGTTTTATAGCACTCAGAAGAGATATAGCAAACCTAAAATAGAATTTTTGGATGTTAGGGCGTGAAATGACCTTAGCCGTTAAAACGCCCTTAAAAACTAATAATAATAATAATAATAATAATAATAATAATAATTGAAACCAAATAGGAAGGTTCCACTACTGGAATGTCCCAACCCGGAACCTATTGACACAATTAACACATAATAATCAGTAAAACACACACATAATAATTGAAACTGAATCGACAAAGGTGAAATTGCGACTCTGACCTGTAACTAATTAACAAATTTATATAAACCGAATACTTAAGTATTACAAGTACATATATTAACTAAAATTATAAAGTACATGTTAATTATATAATAGCAATTGAAGTCACTAATCTCGCTAGTCGATATGTAAAACAAACTACACAAATAGACTATTTAAAAAAATATGAAATAAAATCGACCTTCAAATATAATGTATTTTCGTCAGTTTCACATAACTGCACGTAATATAATTTACTTGTTACTCCTATCCTAATACGAAAGATAGAAAAAACAACGAAAAAAGACTACTTTGTTAATTAAAGTTGTGCCCCATCCGTCTTTTGTATCGTACCTCCTGTCATGTTAAATCACGAAAATAAGTTTCTAAATGAAAGATTGTTCTTTCTATCTTCCCGAACATCCACTTGGGTACCGTTTATCATTATAAAAACTCATGAATCGAAAGTTTTTTAAATAAGAAAAATTTAGAACGGTCATAATACAAAGTTGTGTCCAATTATGTGGAGATTTCATTTGGTTTTTTGTGAGTCAAAGAGTTAATCGAGGTTTATAAAAACATATGCACATTTATATAATAAGAAATCCCCACATGAGGTTGGTATAGTAACGCAGTGAGGCAGCCTAATAACAAACTTTGAAGGAAGTCATAATGTAATTTTTACAACTTAAGTATGAATAACGGAATTTAATTCTGGACGAAGCGTTTCAGTTTCACTACAATTCCCTTATACCCAAAGTCAAAACAAATTAAAAAAGAACGAAAGTAAATAGCAAAACAAAGTAATAAGTAACGTTAAAATATTCGACAAGGAACGACTTACATTCAAAACAACAATTAGGGCTTTACGATGATGAACGTGAGGTTATATTCATGACCTGATATTGATGCTCTTAATTTTTATTAATGTAATAACTAATATTTCAGAAAGTTTAATTATTTTCCATAGCAAGATTGGATAAGCAGTACTGCCACTTCTTATGAGATTTCTGTAACTTTTGATGAGTTTAATTTACTTTTCAAGAACCATAAACGTTGACAACGTACTTTTCTGAAGTTAGTAGACACTAGATATAGAAAGACAAGACAAAACCTGCTATAAGTTAAATTATTAATCTTGGATGGTATAGTGAGATATTTATTAATATTTTATTTATTTGAAATCAAGAATTGACCACGTAAATAAGAATCTTTGGAACAGATAGCAGAGAGGTTAGGCCAATTCTAGTGTTCATGATTTTCCAAAAATCAGTTTATCGACCAACTTTCCTAGAGGATGAAGATTACTATATTCTAGACATACAGTATCTTCATGGTAATATAATTACTATTGAAAATAATGAAAAATATTATAGGAAATTGTGAATTATACCTGGTTATTGCATCTAATGCTTTTTATCTCTGTGGCTGATAAGTCATATAGTAATTCTTTTTGGTACACTTGCTATACATGTATACATCCTTCTGGGCGTAAACATGTGCGGGTGTCCTGCTCATAAGCTTCAGATCACAGTATAGCTAAATTTGCTTGACTTTGTAGGGAATAGCCCAGATTTAATGCTGCCCGTCAGTTTGGGAGCTGCCCCGCAACAACGAGTCACGTTTGCACTACAGAAGAAGTTCCAAAGAAAATGTCTACCGAGTTAAGCCTACAAGAAGTTTCACTGTATTGTTATTATTTATTCAAAATAGTAATAAAATAATACATTCCGCGATCTTTTCAACACATTCAGGCTAGAAGATGGAACGGGATTTGTCAACTTTTCAAAGATGGCACGTAAAGATTTTCAAAATGTTTTGCAAATGGTTGGGCCGAAGGTGTTTAAGGAAAGCTGAAAACTTAAAACTTCAATTCCGCCTTCCGTGAAACTCGTTGTCCCAGAACATGCGTCTACGCTTGAAATATTGAGCAATTCACTGCATCCCGTTTCGAAGGAATTCAAAGTCAAGTAGACCCGCAATACACTACATATAGACACGTGAGAGGGCTGAAATGACGAGGTCGTTCAATGTTAGTCCCGGGAAAATACCACCTATACAAGTAAATTGCTGTACTAAATTAGTGTTTTAAATATTTAAAATACCTTTATTTAAATACCTTTATGTAATTTCATGATAAACCTAATGGAAACTTTTGATCCTGAAGCGTGATAACTAGCGCTAATGAAATTTTATCATAGTTCAGAGTTCTAAACAATATTTTCTAACGATAATTAGTAACATTCTCTTCCACATTTGTGCCTCTTTTATAATTAGTGTTTTCCTACGTCGAAATTGAAATATTGAATAAAATTGTAAATTGAAGGAAAACTTAGTTTCTCACTTGGCATACGGACATCTACATAACTTCCAATTTCTGTTATTAGTGCTGTGTTGCACAAGGGTTCTATCATCATCACAGACCACCTATATGACGCATGCGTCTCTCCCGAGATGGCCTTACCCCAGAATTCTTGCTCAGGGCCTACGTGTTATTTCTTATCAGCTGCGATTAATAGCAAATAATATTTCGGTCCGTCTCATCTCGACCGTTTTGTTATAACGGAAAGATAGCGGGCGGCTCTGGTCTATATATAAGGCCGGTTGGGGGCGTGGTTGCAAGATGGACAACCGGCAGACCCTAAGGGCGTCATCATCAACAAGGGTGATAGATGGTTCTATCCCTCGTCCGGTAGATCTGTATTGTGCTTTACGCGCCAATAAACTTTTATATCAACTCTACTTAATATGTCAAAGGTCTATAAATAAAAACACGGGGAAAATTGTATGTTGAAGAAACAGCCAAAACCGTCAGGGGACTTGTTAAATGTCAACTTGGTCTGTTTTAAACATAGGAAATGTAGCCTTAGGAAAAACATTACATTAAGACACAAGCATTTTCTTTTGGTATCTGACCTTACAACAATCATTATTCTTTTCATCTACTATAAAACCGTTGTGGGGGTTATGACCGTATAAATTTTAGAAAAAAAGAACCACACGATTTATTTTGAAGTGTTGTACTTAATATTAATTAGTTAGCTTTTGGATAGATTTTATTTTTTATAATACTGTTGGTTGTTCATTGGCTGAGGGAATTAAAAGAAGCTTTCGAGTCATAAAAACTGAAATAGGAGACATATGGATTATCAACGAGAATCATGAAAAAGGGGTAGTGGTGGGCAAAGACCACAAGGCAAAAAGGACTGTTACCGTAAGTGTGGTTGAAGTAGAATACTCCTGAATTCCTTGCATTTCATTTTTGAGATTGCCTTAAGTAATAAGTGAAGTTAATTTTCATTATCTGTTTAAATTTTATTCTTTAATCTGTATTGTGTTTTCTAAAAAACTTTATCTAATTATTTTCATTCTAATTTATTTTTTTCAAGATTTCAGCATAAGCTTTTTATAATAACAGTCCGACACAAACTGCCTGCCTACAAGAATGATGGATAAATCGTAATGTTAATATATACAAACCGACTAGAGCTTCACGTTTCAAAAATACTTCCGCAATAAATAAATTACAGTTTTGCCAAGTATGAATAAATTTTACCTGTTTTTATGTTGGTATTGTACACTTTATGTTAGGTGTTCGATGTTAATATCTTCTTTATTCGATCTTCGACATTGTGGATGTTTTATATTCTATCTAATTTGTTCTGTCTCGTTGATTCTATATCACTTTCACGGAGTTAAAATTGCATGGTATTTTAAAAATACATTATTTAATCTTATTTATTTTTTATCGTTATTACAATTAATTATTAATTGTTAATTGCATGTGGTGTTAATTGTTTATGTATTATTTAAAAAAAGATTTTTCAAAGACATACAAACTTAAAAGTAAGCATGACAGATCCCCAGATATCTTTTTAAATGTAAATAATGAGAATACTACGGAGTCTCAGAAAAATTCAATAAAAAGAGCAGCGGAAAATGGGTCATTAAGATACAATAAAATATTTCTTGCTTCAAATGAGAATGATTTAAAAAACAAAACCTAGATCCTAATTCATTATTATCAACTTTGGCAATACATACAAATTAGAGGGTAAGGGGCTCTTATGTAATATTCATTGAAAGTTCAGATGCACACGTTGGCAAAACGCACCCAATGAAGTTAGGAAAATTAATATATAACTGTAGCTTCGAACACAAGGAGGAAATTTCAAATATGTCCAGTTCTGGAATAAATCGCATTAAGGAAGAATTTAACACACAGACAGCGGCCAATGCTTTTGTTAACTCTGGAATTGTAAAAGGTAAGAATCTTACTGCATCCATTCCGACCATGATAAGAGTATCTGGATATGTCGGAGGAAGAGATATTCAAGGTTATTAAATCTCCCATCAGAGTTAAATCGGTTAGAATAATTTAAAAAAAGTATAACGGAAAACAATCGCACTCGTATTATTATTAACTTAGGCACTTAGATTCTTATATTCGACTCACTATTACCCAAAGCCGTAACGATTTATGGTAAGCGGTGCAGAGTAATTTAGATTCTTCCAATGTTAAAGATCAGACGAGAAAATAAGCATTTTGCATCCTATAGACAGAGCCCATATAACATTAAGCAAAACATATATACTTCAATAAAAATGATCCCGATTTTTAAATAGAATCGAATACCACAACTGCATTTCCGGATAAAGGTATTGATTCGACCGTGTGAAGTTTTGCGCGTCCAAAAGCTAGCTGTCTCCACACTATTGAAACGGATTCCAATATAAAATCGATTATATTTTTCAATAATTTTACTAGCCTATCAACAGTTAATGAAAAACCTTCGGTTATCAAATTCAACAGCTTTAGCTGAAAATGCAGAATTAATTCCGCCTAATAAAATATGATTATGGCTTGTAAAATAAATCATTGAAATATCCTAAGATGGAATTGTCGCGTCCTACTTACAAAAAAAAGGTTCGTTAGGAGCAGTAATTGACCAAAAAGCTATCTACATCGTTATATTTCCGTTGTCCCCAAAACAGATTGGAAAATACATCAACTCACATTCAAACAGAGAAAGAGCCGATCCCCTGTTCCCAAATGTTGTATCTAAAAGTCAGATCCAAAAACTTAAAACATTTCCCGAGCGTTCCTCACTCTTCTTAGTAGTTTATTCCATCAGGAATTCAAGTTCTTTGCATAATTTTTCTCAAAGCCTGAAATTCATTCAATGAAACGATTGCTCTCTGATACCTAAGAAAGAGACCTTGAATACTTCCTTAACGGTTGGAACGTTAATATTGGCTTAATATCTAAACTTGGTTAAACCCTGACAAAGTTTGTGAATTCTCCGGATTCAACTTCCTTCGACGATAGGGATGACAACTACGGAGAAATTGGTATTTTGATTGTAAACATATACCACATGTTTCTTCCTGTATCAACCATGGAATAAGTGACTTGATAACAACTGGGATAAATGTTTTATAGACGGGTCAAGGACACTTACTGTAATCTCGCTGTACCTTCATTTTCTAACAACATCTCAGAACAAGAATGGAGCGAATTCTATCAAACATTATTATTCCCCCATTTATTATCAGCGGCGACTTAAGTGCACCATATGGATTTCGTTTCAGGATGGACTGACTCGAAGGGCAGGGCTTCTCGTAATGCATTGGATGGAAGTAATGTAGCGTATCTAAATGACAGTACATTACTCTTGTGTCAGCGGACTTAGTCTATCAGGACGCTATAGGTTGTGATCACCTTCCCATAACTTTTGAATTGAGTATTACATCGGTTCATGGCGCATTAGGCAGATCCAAAAAATTGGAATGTTAAGAAGGCGAATTAGTCAAAAACATCATGGCTCTTGATCACTGAGAGTTTGACACAGTTGTTTACCTCTCGTGGTGTCAACATCTAGCCGTCTCTGAGACTTATCTTCTACTCTCTGGGAGTATTGGAATATTTATCTTATTTATATTATTGTTTTAATTTAAGCATTTATTGAAATCGTTACTATTTAAATTTAGTCCTGTTACTATTTATCCATTTAATTCTTTAAATTTCACAAGGTATGAGTAGTGGCAAGGATCCTCCTGACATACAAGAGAGACATACAGTTTACTAAATATGGATGCAAACGCTATTTTTAGGTCTGGAGTGAAACTCTCAACACGACATGGCACAATTACACAGAAGACAAACACTTTGAGCCCTGAAGATGATCTCAATAAAACATCGAAACGTTGGCACAATAAAGAAAATGTTTTTCTGATACCTACATCACACCAGACCGCATCTCACGATATCTGAATAATTATCCGTTAACGGTCACTAATCTCTATACAATATCCGCATACTTACTAAGCGTGTGGTGGACGAAGATACCAAAAACTTTCCATTAGGTACTTGTATAGTGACCATTGACTCTCAAAGCTTGCCAGAGTTCGTAAATATTTATGGCATGCGTTGCAAAGTAGATCCCTAAGTTGCCTCAGTTAGGCAATGTTTTAATTGCCTTCGCTTTAATCATATGAAAGACCAATCTAGAGGTAAGAGTAAATGTATGAATTGTTCTCAAGAACACTCAAGTGAAAATTGCTCCAATGCCGCAAAATGCTTGCACTGTGCGGGAAAACATAGGACTAATGACCGAAAATGTCCCAAATTTATCCAATCATTAGAAGAAAAGAAACCAAAAACTTTAGCCAAAACGATGTACTCCAAAATAGTTATATCTAATAAATTTAACCTACTGGAAAACCAAGAAGACTTTACCGAGCCGGGAGATTCCAGGTGACAAGTCTTCTAGTTCTCCTTCTAATTTTAAAGGCAAAATATCGTGGAATTCGGTCTGTGACGTTGCTGTCAAGAAAAGAAAGGAAGCGTATAGAAGCTATAAAACGTTCCCCACTTTAAGTAATTATGAAATGCTAAATAAAATTTCTCGCGAGGCTCGGTTTACCTTCTGTAAAGCCAAAAAGGAATTAGTTTGTTCCTCTCTTAATCGCTCATTACCCATTAAGGATATCTGGACGAAATTAAGAATCGTAAAAAATGTTCCACTACCCCACCAACCTCCGTTGGTTTTCGGCCAGTGGACCGAGGATTTCATTGGAAACTTGTGCCCTCACGGCCCCTCAATGTTTTTCACCCCTTCCACCCCGCACGAATACTTGGGCTCCAGTTATATAAACGATCCTCTGACTCTCGCTGAACTAAATAGTGCGCTTAAAAAATCGAACAACAGTGCTCCCGGCTTAGATTACATCCACTACAGCATGATAAGTAATCTACTCTCATTTGCCAAAAGCAGTATGCTGAGGATATTAAACCAATTCTGGGAAGATGGACAGATCCCGAATCGGTGGAAAGAAACCTTGGTTATTACGATCAAGAAAACCGGTACACCGCCTCATCGCGCTGATTCATATCGACCGATATCTTTGGTATCATGTGTTCAATTGTGAGCCTTGAAGATGATCTCAACAAAAATCGAAACGTTGACACGATAAAACATTTGTTTTTTAAAACCTACGTCATACCAGACCGCACCTCACGATTTCCAAATAAGTAATGAATTTTTTTGACACTATTGCCGTATTACTAAACTATTGGGTTGTCCGGAAAATAATGCAGGATTTTGGTATTAAACAAAAAAAAAAAGAAACTAGTTACTTTAAAGCAATGTTCTTTAATCAAAATAATTTCCCATACTCTCAATACATTTCTCCCAACGTGTTGGTAACTTATTAATTCCGTCTGAGTAGAATTCAGAATTTTTAGAATTGATAAAGTCAATAAATGCATTTTCCAGTTCCGTTTGATTTTTGAATATTATGTGTTGTAAGTAGTGGTCCAGGTGTCTAAAAAAATGGTAGTCAGTAGGCGAGAGGTCCGGAGAGTAGGGTGGGTGAGGCAAAGTTTCATAGCCAAGCTCCAATAATTTTTGTGACGTTACACGTGACACATGTGGTCGAGCGTTGTCATGCAACAAAATGGGCCCTTTCCGATTGACCAAAGAGGTGGTCAACGACGGTCGTTTTACTGACTTTGAGTTGCTCTGCAAGTTCTCGAACAGTTGTTTTGGGGTTTTCTTCCACCACTGATCGCAGAACATCATCATTAAGAGAGGAAGGCCTTCCACGACCTTCTTCATCTTCAAGGCTGAAATCTCCCTCCCGAAATTTTTTAAACCACCTTTGCACAGTGCACTCATTATCACAACCCTCGCCCCACACTTGGTTAATGTTTCTAGCCGTTTGGGCTCCGCTTCGGCCGAGTTTAAACTCGTAAAAGAAAATCGTACGAAATTCTCGCTTTGACATTATAAGGATGACTGAATTATTTCCAAGTAGCGGAATGCTACAGAGGTAAACAAACAATATCATTTGGAAGAGGATTAATAAGTGTTGACATTCATACAAATGAGTAATCCTGTAAACGTAAACAGAATATTTTATATAGATTTTTTTTAATGAAAACTTAAAATCCTGCATTATTTTCCGGACAACCCAATAACTTGGAAATTTATCATCATTGGCCAGTAATCATGTTATTAATCTGCGCCAAACCGATTTTTGTCTGGCAATTGCTCTTGAATTTATCCTTTTAGGAAAATAATTGTTATTATGTCGTTATTATCGTAAAGATAAATCATCATGTTCATTTGTTGGCGTTTCGCACTGCAATAACGACTAATCAGTTGTCAAATATTAACTATTTTATGTTCAAGGAATGAGAAAATAGTTACGTGAAGACAAATTATAGTTTTATCACATATAGTCACGAACCGTGGAATATTTATCAATCTTGTGAATTGTGTTTCTTTCTATGTTCAAACCTATTGCCATCAATTGCATAAGCTTGATTTAAGATATTAAGTAAATTAGTATAAACAAAAAATTCATTTCATTTATTAACCAGCCTAGTATGAAGGTTTAAGGCCCCTATTATGAACAAACTGGGGATTTTTGGTTTACCCAAATTATTAATGGCACCGTTCTTGAACCAGAAGGTTCTGACTTAGCCCTTATCCATTTCGCATTAAGTGTATGACTCGGTTTCGATAAACGAAGAAAGATTCAACTTTTACAGTTAACCGTACTTGGCAAATCCGGTGCAAATGTGCGGTAGCACCTTTCACCTCCCTTGCAGACAGTTCTAGCCACCGAACAACACATGCACTGTCGTCCGCAAACTTATCCCACCATACCTATTCGGGAAATAAATCCCTAGTAAAGTAACAGCAATTGCAACCGCTAATTGTGACCTCATTTTGAATATAGAGACAACTGCACACCTCTCTGATCATGGCCATTTATGCGTTTGAATGTCAATTCTCGACACTTGAGAAAGAATCTGCTAACACAAACTCGTGCAGCTCGGCTGTTAATTAACAGATAGACAAAAGAAACCAACTTCTAATTTCAAAAATACAAATAAAATAAAATACAATTTATCCTTTAATAAGGATTAGGAAGATATCATTCAAAAGGGTAAGATATCACCATATATTAATGATGTTCGCAACATTTCATTGATTCGTTAATAATTGATTGCTGACTGTCGAAGATAGCAGAGAAAAAGAATTCACAATTTTCTCTTAAGGAATAAGTAGTAAATTCCTTCGAGGTATTTTGCGAAAGGTAAAGGGTAATTCGTAAATTTGAGACAGATGAAACATTGGTTCTAATTTGTCGAGGAAAATATACATCGAATTATAATCGGAAGGTTTCCTTTTCGGAATGATTTTCCCAACTGAATGGTGCACGAGGACTGCTCGATAGCCTAATCTAGAGAATGTAGGAAAATATAATTTCGCAGTGCCGTACAACTTACTTATATCTCCCTTGTGAAACCAATGTGAATTGGATCTGATGGCATTTACTTATAAGCTGAGGAGGAGATCCAGCTCCACTCAGACAATAAAAACAGAAAGAAAAACCCATCCAGCTACTTTCAACCTGAGAGACAGGTTTTATCAATGAAGGAAAAATCCCTTTAAACTGATTGTATTTGAACGAACGGGGAGCTGTGATTGTTACCCTTGACGCAGCATAGTAATTGATTTCGAGGGGATCCATTTAGCCTTCCTAACTGACGACGTAATAATTGATGACATGATCGTGCAGGGTGGCCTCTTTCGCTACCCCGAAGGTTGTTGTTCATTTTTACAGATTATTTACCGAAGATCAACAACTACATTCAAATGGACAGAGAGAATTGGAAGTCTGGAAGAAATCCCTACTCATCACATTAATAAAAATATAAAAAATGAAACCGCATCATTAAAAATTACCTAATCCATTGCGCTTTGACATAGTCGGTAGTTGTTAAACAGTTCAGACGAAAAAGAAGTTTATTTCAAGATCATCATTACGTATACGTATTCGATCGCATTGCTTAATCAAAGAAGCTTAATCAATCCCTTGGATCTAACCTGTTAATTTACGATCTATGTTTCTCTTTCCATATTACTGATCAAGTAAGTTACTTGTTCTGATCTTGTCCACACCTCGGATATCTTGGTAAAAACCAATCAAATAACAGTCAATGTTGTTTATTAGGTTATTTTCGTTTAGCATAAATTACGTTCCATTATTGTATTAAAAGTACTGCTTATTTTGCATGAATCTCAGTATTTTTCCACTTTGTGGAATTAGCCATAATCGTACAATTTGGAATTTTATCAACGGATTCAAAGCAGAAATATTTATTTCGACAATACTTTGTTCAGAACTTTATATAACTGAACCAAATACAGATTAGGACTTGTTGAATTATCAACTTTCACTAGACAAAGCGGCAGTCAGCAATACCGTTATGGAAAAATACTCAATGCAAACCTTGTACAATTTAACACATAGTCAAATTAGAAATTGTGTTCATTTTGTGAAAAACTCGAGCCTTGGTTGAACATGCTATTTAAGCCTGAGAACAACAAAAGATCTGTCTGCTTAAAAATTACGTCAAAACTTATAACAGATTAATAGAGACTCACTACCGTCGTTAAATACACAAAAATAAATATTTCCAAAATTCATTGAACCAACAATTAAGTTCCCCTACGCACAAGATGCACTTTTAAGTGATGCCAATTCTGTAGTACCATCCCCAACGAGATAACGATGTTCATCGAACAATATACCATAATTGAAAATACCTCCAGAGAAATATCAAATGAATTGGAGTCTAAGGGAAAACTATTAACCATACAGTAATTTAATCCCAGTCCCTTTAAAAGCGATAAACAAGTATTAAAATATTAAATTACATTACTTTCACGGTTTGTCTTAAAAACACCGTTATTTCAAAGGTTTATGGAGGATGTTTGCCGCGATGCCCCGAAACAAATCTTCACCATGAATAATAACCTCATAACTGTTCATGAATGTAAGGGTTCATAACCGAGGGCTTTTTGAAACTGGGTGAAATTTATATGACTTCCATTTTCACGGTTTCAATTATAACGAGATAGAATGCTCAGGGCAAATAGAACGTCATAGTACACCACCCACGAGCATGAGAGAAAAATACATAATATGAGGAAAGAAGAGACTTTCCCTTCCCATTTTTAACAATAATGGTCGAATTCATAAATTCTATACCTACGTTTGAACTGAACGGATCTATATGAAAATGAAAGCTCTACTATACACGAAATCTACGGGGCAATTTTTCTCATATTTATATAACACTGCTTGAAAAAACTCTACCTTAAATTTAAAGTTAGAATTATCAAATTATTTCAGATTATTAATAAATAATTAAAATATACAAAAAAAGGAAACCAGGAGTTTTCATAGAAGAGAATTGATAATAGCAACAGGCCGATAAGTGTGCTTTGCTGCTAAGTAAGGTGTACGAAAGAATACTGTTAGCTAGGGTCTATCGTCATTTCTATTCCACCAGATTATCTGCTGTCAGAAATTTTGATTCCGTTCAGTACTCTCCACTACCGCCCAATTAGCAAGATTTGTCGATGGCGTAAATACGGCGTTTAACCGACGAAAGCAGAGTGACTTTGGATTTGACTCCGTTTAGCATGCTGACGTAATAAGCAGGCTGATAGACTACAGCGTTCCCCCATTCCTCATTAAAATCATTCACTCCTGTTATCATATAATAGGCAATTTGGAATTTATCTCAACTCAACTCTCAAATTATTCAGAAATCGTGAGATGCAGTCTGGTGTGATGTAGATTTCAGAAAAACATTTTCTTTATCGTTTCCATTTTGTTGAGACATTTTCAGAGCTCAAAGTGATGATGGTCTTCTGTGTAATTGTGCCATTCTCGCGTGTTACGTTGAGCATGAGAATAAAGATCGAAACGTTGGCAAGATAAACAAAATATTTTTCTGCAAACTACATCACACCAGACCGCATCACACGATTTCTGAATAATTATTGATTAGCGGTCAACAACCACTACATATTTCAACTCTCAAAGTTGTGAAACACCTGCTAGTACCCCGCAGGGACCAATAATAGGACTTGTTTTTTATTTTAAAACATTGCCAAAACCTAACGATTAAAGACTGGCCTTGTACGCGGATGACATTGTCATATACTCATCGTTCAGGAGAGTGGATACAATAGCCAGCAGACTTAGAAAGGCCATATCACGTATTGTCAGGTTCTATAACAAATGGAGGTTTAAAATAAGTCCCATAAAAACCTAAGATATCATTTTAACAAAGCGCAAACAGGACTGTGTTGAATCGGCATTTCGATTGTGGGGGCCAAGTAATACCTTGGTCTGCTACTGTTGAGTACTTTGGGTAATACTTGACAGTAAGCCAGGTTTTGCCCCCCATGTAAATGATAGAGTCAATAAAAGCAAAGCTGGAATTCGTATCTTGTTTCCCTTATTGTGCAGAGACTCTAAACAGCCCATCTCCATCGAACTTCAGCTCGATCGAACAAATTCAATCGAAAAATAAGTTTTCAAGACTGGTAACCTCATCACCCCGCTAAACCTGGATTCTTTTGCAAATTTTCACGTTAGTACAGACATGGATTACGTTATACAACACAAAAATAAAACCTCAAAAAGAAGATGTGAGCTAAGGAGTAGTTAGTCAGTCAGTTAGTTCGACAAATTACAGACTACGTCTTGGACTTTGTGTACGATGTATAGGAGAGCGAAGAACTCAGGTTTACACCTCGTCTCCAGTAGTCCGTGGTGTCTCAGCCGGCCTGGCGGCTTACGTCCTCGCCGGGAGATGGCTTCCATCTCGGAATGCAATCAAGGCCTAAGCAAAAAAAAAAAAAAAAAAAAACTCCCCTTTTCTTACTTTTCTTACGTTTTTACTCTTAAATTAATTTTTTGTCTTGTTGATACACTCTTATAAAAAACGAATTCTGTACCAGCCGTTATAAGCTGGGCCACGCCTATGTATTATGTGTAAACTTTTGTAAATATCGTGACTAGAGATTCTATTAGATGTACAGAATTGATAATAAATGTGACAAAACCTAGACGGAGACAGTCAGAGCCTCGCAACGTTTTATATTAAAATATTAAATTTTTCTATATATAGTTCAAAATGAAAAATGTGCAAGAACATATTTCGTACGGTAAAAACGTGGTGAGCGCAGTCCCATTAACATACTAACTTACCGAGAAATAATAAGTCAGTATGCCGGAACAAAACATATTGTTAGAAACTTTTTTTCAACAAAGTTGCTTTTTGTAATTAATTTCATGCCGTTCTGCCATTGTATGTAGTTCAGCAGACGACCGTTATGTCGCTGAGAATAAAATACACGACTGTGCAGGGTATTTTGAATCATTTTTCCTTAAACTCATTTGTCAAATCATTGAACAATCAATGACCTTTTTACTTTGTCGATTCAAATAGAACCATAAGATAACGCAATGTATTTCGGTACTTCAATAAGTACGTCGAACAATTTTTTAATTTACTGTTTTAGTTTATTCTATTCAACGATTTTTGCCAGTAAGATTTGGTCTGACGCCATAGCCATCTTCAGTTCTAGTGAGTTGGCTGGCAACACGCAATCCTTATTTGTTTTAAAATTAATATATGCTAAAGTTTAATTACTATAAATTTATACTCACATCACAGAAAAAGAGATTTTTGTCGAGTTCTCCAAGATAGATTTAACAATGAATCTTGAGTACAAACAAAAATCCCATCTTTTAGATTTTAGATGAAAATTAGAAAAAAAACTTTGTTGGACAAATCAGCATCACTTTATCCCCAATACAAAAACTGAATCCTCTATCTCTATCCTCAATCTTTGAGAAAAGTTGCTTTCAGATGAACTTAAAGTAAAGAAAAATTACGTACTACATAACAATTAATACCAAAGAATTTTAATAAAAAAAACCATAACTAAAAACATGATGATGCACATTGAGCTTTAGTCCAAAGTGTATTCTTCGTGAATCCTTGGTGTTATGTTTATATCGAATTTCTATTTTTTAAACAGTTGTCATTCAACTCTTCTAGATAGAAATTGCTTTGTGGTGTGTCCAGTAGAACTTCAATTTAGATTCTATCATCACTATATAATAACTTTAATTTTTTTAAACTTATTTTAACGGTCATTCTCTATTTTCGATTTGTTCTGATAGTGTTGACCATATTAAGTGAATGATTTTTCTTGAGCTGGGGCAAATGAAATTTATCATTAATCACATTTTGAATAACGTTTAAACAGAGTACACAATTACCTTTATTGACGTAAAATAATAAGATAAGTCAAACACAAAACTGTAAAATTGTCGGTAGCAATTTGCTTAGTACTTAGGTTATTTCCAAAGGGTAGAGGCTTTTTCCCCAAAATATATCCACGGTCCACATACCTGTTTGAGTTTAGTGAAATGGGTCTGACGTGGGGAGATCCTTTCTGCAAGAGGAAGCTTTTAGTTCCGTCTCTGCCTAAATTGTATGTATACCCGATGCAATACAGAAAAAGGTCTCAGATCCCCACTGCCCATGTGCCAAACGGCGTTCAGTACGAATTGAAAATACCTATATGACTATTGTTCGGTCGCTCTTGTACTCTCGTCTAGCTGTACACCTATTTTCATGCACAAGACATCCGAAAAACTGTGCGAACTGTCTAGGTGCCCATTCTAAATACCAATTTACTCATCCGGGAATCGAGTTACATTTCTTAGCAATTACCAAGGAAAAGATGTACTCGCCTAGTAAATAATTATTTGTAGGTGAGATAAAATTAACCTTACTCCCCAAACTACGGCTATATAGCAACCAATAGTTCCATACATTAAAGAAGATTCAAGAAAACATAAGAGGAGCTAGCAAGATTGTCTTTTAACCACCATAAACATTAGTTTAAAATACTCTTAATTCATGGCGAGAAGAAAAGAGAGAGTAAAAACAACTTTACGTTCAAATTAAAACTTTCGCCTTGCATTTCAGCTGCTATCCTGTACGCTTCAGTATAAGGGTTTTCAGCCAAAATACTATCAAAGTCTGTCGAAACTGCACTGTCTAGTTGTTTCCTTCTAGGCATGCTGAACAGTTCCACAGTTCCGCAGGTTCTATAAAATATAATTGACAGTATGACTTCTCTCCCACGTGGCAACAAATCTAATCAGTGAATCTGCCCGTCACTGAAAAACTAAGGTCCTGTAATTTATTTCGTTGTGGCAGGAAATGAGGCAAACGCTATATTGTTCATAAAATCTGGTCAATTAAGGAGACGTTTGTTTAACTCCAAGCTGATTTGTCGTTCTGGGAGTGAAACAAGGCCATTATGGCAGCAGGAGGTAAAGTTTCTAACAAAACAAAATTTTTCAAATTTTGTTTATTAAAAGTAAAAATATTTTGATGTTTCTATTTAAAAACGTTGTATGGTCGGTTCGATAATATTTCTATATACATATAGAACATGGATGATTATCAACGTTCGGCGTTCATGACGGATGTAATAATACTAGTGATACAAAACCATCAAATACAGAATTTCGAACATGAATACTGTAATACATGTTCTGGGGTTAATTAATCAATCGTTCTTGAATGTTACAAGTGTTATTAACGCAAAAATTAACTTTTCGCATGCGTCGTGACCAATTAATAATTTGTTACAGACCACTCACTAGCACTACACTAGCACAGAATCTCGCTCTTCTTTAGAAAACACAAGTGCTAATTTCTTGTATGCAAGACGCCAGTGTGGACAAGGGGATGAGAGATTTAGTCACATCTCACCTTGGCTGAATGTTCATGTTGGCTTAATAAGCACCGGTTCCAACCGAGTTAAGCCTCACTCTCCGCCTCCTGTTCTAGATGATTGTTTGTACTAGCGGTGAGGGGATGATTGCGTGATGAGGGTGCGGAAGCAGGTTTCTACTTAACCGTAAACAAATATTTGTTCATCGGCCAAGACTCGCAGAAAGCCACTCGATGTTTGCAGCAGGCACAGGCCTCAAAAACTGTCACCTAAGTTATAGTTAGTTATATATAACTTATATATAAATTCAAAATACCGAAGATTGTACAAGTAAAATCCTTTCTGGAAGTTGTCATTAGATATCAACAAAAACTACGGCTTGAAATTACATACTCTTATACCCTTCTAGCATTACTTACTATTCCTATTTGGGAAACAACCCCGACGTCTTAAACATTTATATCGGCAAAAACATTGTCAATAGTTCGAATCGAAACGTAATGCATGAATTGACTTGATTTTACCCTGTTAAGAATATCAGCTGGTTAGGGATGGTTAGGGAGATGAAAAAAATCTAATGGCACGAGAGGGATTCCAACCTACGACCGGTACAAAACTCGTAAGTTGAGGTTGAGATGAGGAGTTGATGTCCGATTGGATCGAGGTCACGATAACTCAGGTGGTAGAGCAGCGAGGTATCTAGCCGAAGGTCGTGGGTCGAATCCTTCTCGTGCCATTAGCTTTTTTTCATTTATACCTTAAATTATTTAGTCCCTGATCAATTGTAAAGAAGTCATTAATATTTTTAGCTAGACTTCGGAATATCCATAAAATACAGCAAAATATCACACAATCTAAGACAAAACAATATATTCGTCTACCGTTGCAATTTTTGGTATAATTGAAAGCCAAGGAAATCTCTTTACTAATTTTCGTGGTATTTGCTCCGGACTGAATCGACCAGTTGTTATAAGTAGTGCCAAAAATTCCACAGTCTATAGCTTTGTTTTAAGTTGTCAAATATCTAAGAACAATTGTTATTTAGTAAACAAATACAAAACAGTATCACGATTAGTTTGTTCTACTAAGCTAGTACGGGTCTCCAAAATGATTGATAACCACATAAAAAATACCGTCATGAAGACTAACAATATTACAGTTTGCATGTTACAGACTTGCTATTCAAAGTCCTTTCCCCCCGTTTATAAATCATATCGTTCCATAATTCTGGCAATTCAATGATTGGTTCTATTGACCCATCAGGCCAGGTTCTACGTTTATTAAATTTGTTTTAAAAATAACGACTTGGATCGGTACCCAAGTATTTATTTAATGTAATGTATCTGTTAGCGTTATGAAATTTTAATGGAGGGCCGTCAAGTTTTGATGATAATCCGTATTTGATTTTATTAACCAATTTCGACCGTTCTTCGATATAATTAATTTCTACAGACTATGGCCATCAATATTCGTAATGGCGGTTTGTCTCGTAGAATCTCTCAACTGGAGTTCCTTGGGGTGGGTCTTATAACTTTCCACTCGCAGGTGGAGATTAACGATGTAAATTTCCACCCCTTGGCTCGATCCATGTTGGGTGTGCTAATTATTTTTGTATCTTGTTGCAGGTCAAGTTTTTAAAGTGTTTCTCGTTCTGTGGTAATTTTTACTAAAGCAAACGTTATCAGTGCGTTACGGCTATTCAAAGAAACTAATTTGAATTTAGGTTTTATTGTTGTTTTAGTTATTTCCATTTGAAAAAAAGTAATGAAAGAAACCCCTTCCTCAAACTAAATCCTAAAATTTCGTTTTGCATGAGTATAAAGAAATTTTAATGAAATAATAGCCTTTTATTAGGAGCAAATACTATTTAACTTTCCGTTCTCACCTGATTTGGGGATAATGTTCGTGTAAAAATGTTATTGCGAATTTTGTTTGAACAGCTTTTAAAGTTGGTTGACAATTTCAATCAGAACCCGTCCTGGTGTGTGTGTGTGTGTGTGTGTGTGTGTGACTCTGTCCTTTTGCCGTGCTCTTTATTGATCAAGAGGGCTTTCTTTGAACCTTTTTTAATTAAAATAGTCGGGGCTCCTGCTCTAATTTATTGTTGAAATTATCACCTGCCGCTAAATTGTTGATAAAGCTGTCGGCCCCGCTCCTTTTAATAGCTTTTCGAGAGAATCCTTTAACATCTACCCCGAGAGATTATTATGCTTTTAGTCCAAAAATACCGCGGCCTCATGCCAGAGACCACGTTCTGCCTATATAACAAGAATTATCTAGAAATCATGAGATGCGGTCTGGTGTGATGTAGGTATCAGAAAAACATTTTCTTTATCGTGCCAACGTTTGGATCTTTATTGAGATCATCTTCAGGGCCTGGTATTTGCAAACATTGTTTACATTTAACAAATACATTCTGGATGTGGAAAAGTGAATTTATACAATGCAAATATATTTTTACATATTCAAACAAAGTATTTCAACTCAAAGTGTTTGTCTTCCAAGAAATTGTGCCATTCTTGCGTGTCATGTTGAGAGTGCCAGTGAGATTTTGCTGTTTTATGTTTATATACGTTGGATTTTGAAGGGGTGGGAAAGGAAGTCGGTATAGAAAAGAGTTTTTGTATAAGACGTCGGCTTATTTGAGGCGAAAAGAACCGACGACGAGAAGAATGTGTTGGTTATGGTTGTTCTATAAATGTTGAAAATATAATTGGGTTAAGTATCCTAGGGATATCCCGGTTCCAGTTCGCATAGAATTAATACCACGTTTGACACATAAACACTCGCACTTATAACATAATACAGGCATTCCTACGGTTTGCAATGTGATGAACTTGTAATTGAGTGGTTTCCAACTACTTACTACTTACTAACAAGCGAAATGCTGAGCAGTGGAAACTAAGAAAACACATTGACTACAATAATTAGTTGGCCGGTTTTGGCAATGCATAGCGATTAATTAGAGTGACAGACCTAGTATATTTGAGAGGGAAATATCGCCGGTTGTCTTCATGGGGAGGACAGCAGAAGAGCGTGGATGTTACTGCAAGACCTGAATGTGCAATTCAAAATCTAACTCAAGTAAAGGAGGATTTAATTGGAGGGACTCACAAACAGTCCATTTAATTACCCATGTAAATATTCATTCGTTTTCACATGGGGGTGGGAAAACCATGAAGGAAAGCATTTCTTTTGAAAAAGGTCCTTCTTCAAAGCAGGCCCAAGACTTCGTGACAACGCACAGGACAATTGTGAGTCAACTGTTGTGAATTTTGATTGATGGAGACCCTTGACAAAACACGATTAATAAGAGATTGTAAAATTTATTGTGTAGACCACAGGTAAATGAACTTTAGACGTTAGTTTCCAGTCTCTTAGAAGAGTAGTAATTAGGGACTGTTAAAGCGGTTAAGTATTTCATCGTATACAATCTCGATGAATTGTCAATCGCTATTATACTGTTTGGTTTATAAAGTTTGGTTTGTTTAAATATGAACGTAAACTTCACAATTCCGATGAGAGTATTCTGAAACGGTCGTTGAAACATGCAAAGTCCATAAGGCACAATTTTGGGCTGGATGTACCTTAAGGCCGTGTTCACGATGACTCTCGATCTGGTCAAACGTGGTTATCAGAAAGTAAGCTAGTAATTTAAACGATCAAAGTAATACATTAGCATATTTTGAAATACTACTAAAATTGGATACCCAAACGATCGAAAAAAAAGTCAAGCACAACTATAAATTACAAAATGAAACAACGTAAGTGTTTTGCACAAGTAGTTTGACTCCTTCCGAGATTCGTAGCTTTATGTTCAAGAACAACACAGGAGTGTATTTAGTATTAAAAGAAAATTAATCCGCTCGGATCAAAAGCTGTTAAAATGAGTTAAATTCCTGAAACAGGGTCCACAATATATTTTTTCTGGCTTAACTCTCATGTTAAGCTGCAAAGTCGTTTCAAAAGTTGTACTTTTTTTAAAACGAACAAACCTTTACAAAACCAGATAGATGTGAAAATAAGACGAGAGAGCAAAAGATCGCCTGTCACGAAATTCAAATGCTGAATTTAAGAGGAGTGAAAATGGTAGAACATACTTATATTGCGGCACAATCTTCTTGAGCTCTGCATGATACTAAATCTGCTAATCAGACAGCTGCCATTGAAGGGGATGAAACGCTAAAATGCATCTGATGGGTAAAAGTAAGGAGGAAGGTAGATCAAGTAAATAGTCTTCGAAGTTTGATGTTATTTATACATAGTTATATTGGGTTGTCCGGAAAATAATGCAGGATTTTGGTATTAAACAAAAAAAAAAGAAACTAGTTACTTTAAAGCATTGTTTTTTAATCAAAATAATTTCCCATACTCTCAATACATTTCTCCCAACGTGTTGGTAACTTATTAATTCCGTCTGAGTAGAATTCAGAATTTTTAGAATTGATAAAGTCAATAAATGCATTTTCCAGTTCCGTTTGATTTTTGAATATTATGTGTTGTAAGTAGTGGTCCAGGTGTCTAACAAAATGGTAGTCAGTAGGCGAGAGGTCCGGAGAGTAGGGTGGGTGAGGCAAAGTTTCATAGCCAAGCTCCAATAATTTTTGTGACGTTACACGTGACACATGTGGTCGAGCGTTGTCATGCAACAAAATGGGCCCTTTCCGATTGACCAAAGAGGTGGTCAACGACGGTCGTTTTACTGACTTTGAGTTGCTCTGCAAGTTCTCGAACAGTTGTTTTGGGGTTTTCTTCCACCACTGATCGCAGAACATCATCATTAAGAGAGGAAGGCCTTCCACGACCTTCTTCATCTTCAAGGCTGAAATCTCCCTCCCGAAATTTTTTAAACCACCTTTGCACAGTGCACTCATTATCACAACCCTCGCCCCACACTTGGTTAATGTTTCTAGCCGTTTGGGCTCCGCTTCGGCCGAGTTTAAACTCGTAAAAGAAAATCGTACGAAATTCTCGCTTTGACATTATAAGGATGACTGAATTATTTCCAAGTAGCGGAATGCTACAGAGGTAAACAAACAATATCATTTGGAAGAGGATTAATAAGTGTTGACATTCATACAAATGAGTAATCCTGTAAACGTAAACAGAATATTTTATATAGATTTTTTTAAATGAAAACTTAAAATCCTGCATTATTTTCCGGACAACCCAATAAAAGAAGGCAAAGACTTACTTCTCACTTTTCCTATCAACTCGCCAATGTTATTCGCTGAATATCAAGAATATTGTTGTTTTTTTGTTTTTCAAAAGGCTGCATTTATTGAATTTAGGATGGAGAAATTTTTATGTAATGAAATAGTTTTTGCTGAAAATGAGTAACTGATCTGGAAACTTTCAAAATATAAAAAATAATAACAATTATCTATAAAATGTGGTCTTTTCTATCCCATATTATGACAAACTTTGTCGTATTACTGAGAAACCCAATAATTTACGGCCTAAATTTTGTGGATCTTTCCCCGTCCGAAGAATAGTGACGAGGAATTAAAAAAAAATGATTTCTTTTGACAATTGTAAATAAAGAACTTTTAATAAATTATAAAAATGAACAACAACAAAAGAATAGCCGCTCTGGTGAGCTTCAACACATTATTTTTAACTAAGAGATAAATCACCAAATGTATTCATTAATTTAGAAAAAACTCACTAACGTTGAAGGAAAAAAAAGGTATGATTTGAAGTCGACAAAATGTAGCCTGAGAAGGCGATGAATTCAGTCAATGGCTCAATTCCGCAAATTTCTTCTAATCAAGAATCTTCCGACCTCAGGAAGCATCTAAGTGAGACTGCCATGGTTGTCTCAATTCCCAACGTGTTCGGCGCTTCAGCGAATCAGCTCAATATACTATAATCTATAGTGATAAATATTGCTCTCGATTAACAACTTCAATACGTTTCAATTTGTTATTAACCACCTCTGTCGACTCGTTTTTCTACATAGAACGTATTCTATGTATCACGCCGGCTGGGTAAGGGTGATTAGTTGCGGCCAACAGATTGAATTTGAACATTATCTGCACGGTTAGCAAGTTTCCACCATTAAATCCCTGTAATAAGGTGGTATATGATACTATCCTAGTTCAGGGAGGTAGACATGCTACCCAGGCGATAACTTACATGAAACAATGTTTCATACTGAATATACACTTCTACCGACCCAGACCGCGATGTCGATAAACGTAAATTACGAGGATAGCCACATAAAACAAGCGTTCGACAAACTTTTTGTTAAATACGTTGTATACACAGTCAAGACTTAATCCACCGATATGTGCCTATTACTGCCTATTGTAGGATGGTTTTCAAAACAAGAAAGGAACAGAAGCATTAAAACCCCCTTAAAAATCAAATTCAATTCTTATTCGCACTATATAATGGGTGTCGGAGTCACCCATTCGTCCTGTTTTCTAATCGTTTATCTAGTTGAACTATTTCTCCCTTTTGGGAATCTCAATCTGTGTAATCCTACAGTAAATTTTTGGAAAGTTTTATTTTATAAAGAGAGATTTTTATGACAGGGGGTTCTTGCCCGAATGCAATCTGATCTGGGCATCCTCTCCCCGATCTTAGGCGGCACTTAGTGATCCTTCGTATTGATGATCAATAGCTACTATCATTCGACCCCTTCACATTCTGACTGCCGTTCATCAATCAGTCTACTTGCCGATCAATCATTCCGCCCCTCTCGGCAACTAGATTTGATTCCAATATTAATTACCTCACCCCCCGTCACGAGGTCACTTTTATAAAATTGATGACTGTCGAGACCTAATTATTATCAGTTTCCCGGATGAACCGTTGAAGGGTGGATATATTTAATTTCGATCATGTACAAGAACATAATAACATTAAAACCATATGTCCAACGGTAGAGCGGTTGCAGGCAATGCAGCCAATCCTACTTCGAAATCGTAATTTTTGAATTGTAATAGGAAATTATTTTAGGTTTTAAAGTTTTTTAGGGAAAACTATTTACATCGTTATTATACATAAATCAGAGAAAAGAATTTCTAAGCGAGTTTACTATTATCATCATTTTTAATCTAGGACAATAATACTACCTAATGAAGAGGTTGTTGCGAACCATTGCCTTTATTTATATGTACATTTTAAATTGGGGGAAGGAAAAAAACATGTCCTATTATTACATAAAAGTTCGTAAGTAGCTCTAGTTTACTCTTTTGGTTAAACAGATCGTTATTTGCCGTTTATTAAAAATTAAAATTAAAAATGTTACCAATTCGTCTATTGGCTATTTTTTTTTTTTTTTTTTTTTTTTTTTATTGTGGTTTTAGATTATCTTCTTTCTACACGATAGGTTAGATAGTTAATTCGTTTTATTTATACTACATATATAAACTTTACTGACGCTTACATAATCAAATCAAAACTAAAAAAGAGACTAATTATTTTTGGTTCAACTATACTCGACTCTGTGTGTTGACAATGTTAAAAGAATACATGATTTACAAACTATTTAGTCCTATATATTTCTATTCCTAGAGAACTGATTAAAGACACTTGCAGCATATTGGACATTACATTCGACGACATCGGACCTCCCTGTCCGGCTGTTGTTTTCCCTTAAAACGAATGGCAAATGGATTTGTGTAATGGGGTATCTTCCCCGATGGGTGTCTTGCTAACTCTTTTGTGCTTTTGGAGGAGTAATTCAAAAGAATGGAAATGTCCGTCAGAAAGTTAATGAAAGCCTTTATTTAGTAAATTATCTTTACATTTTGTTTTTAGTTTGTAGATTATGTTGTAGCATATAATAACATTGGTTAAATGTCGTCGAGTCCAGGGGAAGATTTCGTTAATAAGTGATTTCGTTAAATACACTTCTCGTCGCTGAAAAACCGATCGTACCGTGAGCCCGGTCGGTCGGTCGTTCAAAGTTTCATATTTTAATAAAATCTTAGGGCTGTTTGGTTCAATCTGACCAGGACGTGATTCCATTAACATTCAGATCGCACAACCTTGCACAATGCCACCCAGGGAATATTTGATTAAAATTAAATTCGCTACCGGCGGAATTACGCAAAACTCCCTAAATCCCACTAGACCCGGCATCCAATCCGGATCGGCTTTGGAAAAGTGTCACGTTGCGGTAACATTCGTGTGGAGAGCAACCCTGGGTTGGGCGACCGGATAAAAAAAGCTCTGAACATGAAAGATGAATGTGATTTGCCCGATATAGGGAAGCTTTGGTTTGTTTATTTACGAGAGAAACCTTTTCCAAAATATTAAATAAATGGCTAACGTTTTTAATTGTAAAAAAATTACATTCCTCAAACTAAAATCTAATTATCATTTATACATTTTAAGATCATGATTTTATTCTCTCCAATAAAACTTTAGAAAAAACAACATTAATTAATACAATAAACAACAGCACTTAATCGAATATACACATAATTAGAATAACATTACTAAATCCAATAATTAAATTACACAATAAGCAAGGTGATTATACAATGTGAGCTACACTAAACCTTTAATGTAAATGTAAACAATGTTTGTAAATCCCAGAGCCCCTGAAGATGATCGTTATAAAGATCGAAACGATGGTACTATAAAGAAAATGTTTTTCTGATACCTACATCACACCAGACCGCATCTCGATTTCTGAATAATCATTATTTACAACCAAACCTATTTTTGGAATACAAAATATAAATAAACCTAAATACTGTAAAATTTAACGGCAGTATGTTTATTTTGTCCACCAATGTAGTTTGTTTAGCTGAACGCGTACATCATTTTCAACAAATTTAATTGATCCCAATTTGGAAATTTCGAAAATACAGCATTCTGGCCCAAAAATTTGGATGTCAAATTGGCAACGTTTCTGCTGTATTAAACTTTTTATTTTATTTTGTTATTATTAAATACGTTATTGATCTTTAACAACAAAACCTAAATTAACTTCGCACTGCTAAACAAGTGACTATGTGGCAGAGATCAATCAGAAATATTATGAGTTTTTATACTTTCTTTCCTAAAGATTGAATTTCATACTTTACATGATAGTAAACTGAAAAATGCAATAGACTGTTAAAAAGGACCAAAATTTTCATCAATTTCAACAATTCATTTCGTTCAACGATGTTAATGAATAACTTTCTCTTAATGGTTCGATTTCAGTGATTATATGTTTATCTATGTTTTATTTTTTAATTGTGTTAGTGAACCCCAATTTCCTAAATTTTAATCCATAAAAATCTAAATAATCACGGAGGCTAATTTACATGTATTTAAAATTGCTTATTTTAATCCTGACTTTGATATTAAAGCAAGTCTGGTTTTGTAGAAACAGGTTGTTTCTTCCCAGAATTAGAAATATATGTTACAATTACCAAGTTTCGAAGACTTCAGATACGGTGAACGAACCAATATTTCTTTGGATGTAGTTTGTTCGGTTCAAGTCGACATCCTGGTCAACGATAATGTCCTGTTAGGCTTAGACCAACGAGGAGATAAGGCACGTTCCTTCACTAATGGCCCCCATCTCTTCATAGAAATCTTTTTTACTCTTACTTTTCATCAGTGCTGGCGTTTGATTAACTTTCTTGTTCGGCCCTTGTTAAGTGTCTTAATGACAAAACAGTGTGTGGCAATGTTGTTTCATAAGCCGTTTAACATTGAAGTCACCCAGTTTAATTGAGGCGCGATTATAACAAGGCCAGGAGAGTTTCTCCTCGAATCTTTTGTCTAGTCTTTTGTGGAACTAGGAAGCGGCCCTGATTTTTAAAGGAATCCAGATCACAATTTTACACTTTCTTAAGCTGTCGGTCGTTTCGAAGGTGGGCCAATAGTTTATGAGGATATAGCCCACGGAGGAGTATTTTTAAATAGTTAAAGACTTTGCCAGTAACATTTCACGGCCTTCCTTTAATTTCGTTGCACCGTTCGGCAATTTGAGTTGCCTTACGAATAACTCACTTAATTACTACCTACCAAAGTGTTTAAATACCCTATTTTGTTTGTCTTTTAATAGGCATAGTTATGACAGTGATTTTCAAGTATTTTGCCACCTAATTTTGTAATAAAACCCCTCTTACGAACAGTGATCACAAATGTATGCATTTAAATACTTGTCAAAATATTTGAACAATACGTCCGGATAAACTCCACGGCAGAATTTAGGCTAAAACAAATGTCAAAAGCTAACTCATTTCATTGAATCACTTTATAAGATACGTTCCCACTTGGAACAGTTTTTAATTTATTTTATTTCATCCAAACCCTGGCCCATCTAACATTCTGTGGTCAAACACTAGATAATTTTCGTCCGGAGTGAATAGTCATTAATAGAAATACGGAATTTCGGAATACAAATACTAATACCTACTTCAATATTATTGAAGTACTTATTTTAATTATTTAGTTGCCTTTGTTGTAAAACTGATGTAGTGAGTAACATGGAATTTGTGGCAGCAATAAATGGGTAACAATTATAATTGTTGACTGAAAGGATAATAGATTTCCACCCATAACGAACTAAAATCCACTGACTGAATAATTCTAAACTGTCAGGTGATACAAGCCGAATTGCCTTTATGGATTTTAAATTTCGCTTATCAATAGCGTATGGGCAGATAAGCATCTACAAGGAAAATAGGAACGTGACATCAAAAGCCATTGGGAGAAGAACAGGTGAATATTTAATTCAGGTTCGGTCATTAATAAAAGAATTCTGGACATAATATAATTAATGCTGCCTTCGATATAATAAGTTCTATTAAAAATCATAACTTAGACAAATCTTCAAGAAAACAGTTTTCTCGCTGAGGTTTCGTGGAATTAAATTTACCGTGAATGAGATTAAACATGAACCGACCATTTTATATTATAATGCAAAATATAAAATGCATTCGGTTATGCTGTACTGTTCATCGAATACACCTACCTGTAAAATTTCCATCATCGGAAGAAAATTCATAGTTCCGAGAGGATTACCTTAAAATTGATTAGTTATTAATTAAGTTATTAATCTAAGTCGTTATTTTCCGTACGGTCTGACTAATAGGTTGAACATAGTTTTTAAGATATAAAGCCCCTGTATATTTACATTGAAATAAAAATTGGCTACAGAAAAAAAAAGATTTAATTTGTGTTAAATATTATTTTCTTGTCAAATTAATAAATTTGTTTTGATTTCTTTCTTTTAGTGTTTCAACTGAAATGTGTGTATTCATGTCCTATCAAAACCTTATGATTCAGGGTTGGTGCTTGAAAATCAAGCGTAAAAATATCTAATTAAAAAATAAATAGAGGTAACAAGCAATAAAACTAAATTATATATTGGTTTTGTGTTTAAGGGCCACTACTCATACACACACGCGCGCGCGCTATTATACATATAATATATATATATACATATAATATATATATATATTATATGTATAATATATATATATATTATATGTATAATATATATATATATATATATATATATATATATATATATATATATATATATTATATGCGATCATGATTGTGTAGGATTTTAACGGAGCGTGTTTATCATGGATACTGAGAGGTTGGAGTTAAGAAGAATGGAATCTATGGATGAACCCAGATAAACGTGGGCCCAGTCAATCGTATCCAGATCCGGCTACAAGACCTCAAGGGGGCGAAGTTTATTGGTTGGGTTGTACTCATGTGGTGGTAATATTGGTGTTGAGAATTGGGTAGTAGTTTGTCGGTAGAATCATTGAGGTTGACCCAGGTAGGTCAGGAGGTTGTGTGATGGTGGGTTGAAATGGTACACAGAAAGGGTTGACGGAGAGGGAACCATAAGTTTTCCAGAAGGCTTTTATCGTAGTCAGAGAAGTAATTCCTCTAAGTAAATCACCTGCGATGATAACGTTAGAGTTAATACAGAAATAATGATACAGGATGGATTGAAAACCATGGGGGAAAGTAACTTTTGTGGGCCGGTAAACAATTACAAATAGGAGCCTGTGGGAACGAAGGGATATATTGGCGAAATAAATTCCAGGCGTGAATCGAGTGTAGGAGGTTTCAATGATGCGCAGGATAAATAACGGGTTGTTTTAAGATAGGTGGTCAGAATGTTTGGGCCAAATAATTCGTTGTGCTTGTGCAATTCCTAAAGGGCGTTTACGGCGCAAATTAATATCCTACTTGGGAAACGGACGTAAACCAAGAGAAGAGGACCTCACTCACATTTTCCGTTATATTTGGCCTCACTTACCTTCCGTAGTTTATTACCCAGCACACTTCGTCGATTTGAACAATTAATCCAGAAATTCTATTAACAGCTGATTCTGTACACTGAAAATTATATACAATGCCTATAATAATATAAAAATTATTATTATATTATTGCATGGATTTATAATCGGCAATTTAATAATCGACATGCATCCTAACAAGAACTAACAAAACACATTAAACAACCTACGAATAACATTTCTGGGTAAGTATATGATATATGAAATTATGGAAAGATACCATGTGTATACATATGTAATAGGCACAACAAACCAAAAGAGCGCGCAATGTTTATGCACCGAAACTATGGGCTAAAAAAACTCGTTAGCATGAATCATTGGAAAATGATTAAACCTTTACTGAAGAAAAAACGCAGAATTTGTAGTAGTTCCTATATTTTTCCTAATAGAAATACTTAATCAACTTTTTATTATATTACGCTAACATAACCTTGAATGAAGTCGTGAAAATATTAAGTGAACGAGAAAATTGAATTGTTTCAACACATCCTGCAACGTGTGTAGGTCCTTCCGAAAAATAATCTTGAAAATCAGTTCTAAACTCATCAGGTTAAGACCTGTTCTTAAGAAGAGCATCGTCGTGAGTAAAACTTGAGCAATGTAGGTGAAATATTAGTTTTAAAGAGGAGCATTAATTAAAGTGCTAAGGCGGCGGCTGAATTTGCGAAGGGAGGATTCAAGGGGATTATTCAAGAGGGATGGAAGTTGATGCTAACCGTGGAAGAGTGATTAGGAGGAGATAGTGTAACCCTGTTATAGCTCTGGGGGTAACAGAGGTTGGTTGGTTCTCATTCTGTCAGAACTAAACCCTTCTCAGCCCGGCGGTAATGCTGCGAGATGTATCGCCCTTCACTTCCCGCAGCTATCTTATAGGCCCTTAGATTGCATGCATTTCTCAAACAGGCCGCCCCCGACACGCTTCCACTCTTTTGCCCTGCTCCGTAGTGATTGTTCTTCCAAAATTACGACAACGACTTACGATAAAAACATACTGATATACAACCCCTTGCGAGGAATTTTATTTTGGCGAATTATTGCCAAACTCGGGTAGTTTATGAAAATTTGAACTTCATATTTTTACTTTTCGCTTTAAGTTGAGTAATAACTATTTCGTTTTATACGCACAAACTTCTCTGAAATGCTATGTGACACGATTGTTCGTGCATACTACAAAAATATATTAATTTAAAAAATAACGTTTTTGTAAACAAAAGCGTGAACAGGAGGACAGGACTAAATCAATTAATGTAAATCTTTAAACTATGTAGATAACCAACCTTTTTTCTTTTCGCTTTTCGTTGAATAATAAGTATTTCGTTTTATCATAAAGAATACTGGATTTGATTTCATTACGTGTCAAATCCTTCAGTATCTACGTACAAAAACCGGGTTTTCCTTATTTTAAAGTTTTAATACCGTTCGGCGAACAAAACATTTTCCAATTTACCGATATAATTCTGTTCTATAACTCCAAACTGTCGATCTTCCTTTATACAACCCTCCTCGGTCTCCTTCGTGTAAGAAGTAAAATTTTGGAGAAACCCCTGTTAAAACGCTTATCATTCAATCCCTAAAAACTATTCCAAGTCACCATTTACTTCCCTACACCCTACAATCCATCAATGTGAATGTGATTTCATTCTCCATTGGGCAGAATCCGCCTTTCACAGAATTTACCTGTTTCTTCAGAGTTAATGGCGATATCCCAGCTGGCGTCCCACAAGGGAGCACACTTGGACCCCTTAAAATACAATGACATTCCTACCATCTTTCCGGAAACAATTATTTCTGCTGACGAGCATTCCTTTCCCCGCATACAGAAACCTTTAAAACCAGTGAAACAATGCAGTGAAACAGTGACTTTTCGTTCAAAAAGCAGACAAAAATGAAAGAAGCGAAGGGCTAATAGATTAACTTCCCACTGAGACGTATAACCCTATTTACTTTAACGGAATTTCCCTACCCCCTATCGAATACGTACATTTCTTTAGAGTTCATCTGGACAAGGACTTACTTGCAAACCGCATAAAAGACGAAGACAAATCGACCTCAAGAGACGTCACAATTGGGATTGCAATAACACTTTACGAAGCTGTACAGAGCAAAAAAAGACCAAACAAAAAGCCATCACGCTGGAGGGTGGGTTCATGGAATATTCTAGGATCAGAATAAGCACAGTCATGATCTTCTTGGCACGCTTAGCTTGGAAGGCGGAATAGGATCCCGAAATTTTGTTTGTTTGTTGTTGAATGTCTTTTGGAAATGGTTGGACTACAAATTTCGAAAAAGGAGACCAATTTTAGGGCGCCAGTTTCTACTACCAACAGGCTAATTATCACTCTACGTTTCCTCGATAGTGTTGACTCATATATAAGCCTCGTGTATAATTTTAAAAGTTTCTAAACAGATGATATCTGAGTCAGCCATCATCAATCCGCTGAGATGTATATAAAGGTAAGTTTATTTTTTCCCCTATGGCATAAATGCTTTACCGCTCAAGTTACATTTTAAAATAAAGCATAAAATTTCATTTTGTTGGTAATTATTTATTGCTCACTTTATGTACATTTAAAAGACAAAAAAGGAAATTTAAAACAAAAAATTTACACTTACACAAGTGAAGTTGCTCAAGTATGAGGACAGCGAATGCGTGCCGCAATCTTTTGTGCTATGACTATCGGAAGGTGACACAGCTGTACCATGGCCATCAGAGCTGGATAGGATGAAGTGAGAAGGCGTAGTGTTCAATGAATGTGAATACAAATAAATCATTTCGCAGATTAAAAATAATCTGTTATTTTCTGTTTTGCCAGAATTACTTCGCATTCCGGTTCGTAAAGAATCACTTAGAATTCTACAAAAATCGTATGGCTATCTCTTTTCTACATCGCTTCAGTTTACAATTGCATACACTAGTAGCCTAAACATGTTATATCATTTAAAAAACCAAAATTACAAAAACAATTATTTTTCTTTCTATAGCCGATGAGTGTGAGAAATTTGACAGTAAAAACATTTTTGCAACGGAATATCAAGATTGGGAATGAATACATTTTATTTATTTTACTAGGATCAATAATTATGAAGAGGTTAGATGAATTCGAAACATACCAATATTAAATTGCTGTCCATAGCTGCCATTAATGAAATTTATGTCTTTATAGGCGGACGATGGAAAGAAACTCCGCTGTTCAATAAACCATCGTCTGTTTGTACATAATGTGAAGTCGTGTCGATATCTTATAATGAGAGTTGTGGGAGTGGCAATGCCCCCCTCCCCCATAAGGCACACCTTGAATGAATCATTTTCAAGAGGCTTACAATAGATCTTCTCTGAGGAGGGGATAACAAGACACAACCTAGGAGAATAGGCGTCTGTGATTACTGACCAAATAGACAAGGTCGTATCGACATTCCCCAAAGAGTTTTAACTCCTTGTGCTCATATTTTTTCTTCACGCCTTCAAAACCAGTTCGGACTACAGACTTGAACTATCTATTCGTACAAGAATTATAGACATTGATGATGATTATCTTTTTTTGTGTCCATAAAGGTTAAAATACTAAAAACTAATGGATTCGTGACCTTTCCTTTGAGAGGCCGATGCTTTTACTTTACCCTCTAACGGATCTATAACTGAGGTATTCTTTAGAAAAATATGTTCTTTAACGTATTCTATACAACGATACACGATGCAGTAACGTACACATTTATTTTAGGGCAGCTGAGATTCGAACCCAGGGCCCTTTAATAAGAGTGGTTGCATCGTGTTATGTTCTAACCGCCCCTTAGAGCTTCTGGAAAAGATATTTGAAACATCAAAACATTAGAGATAAACATAGTTAATTGTTATTATCTACTTAGAGAATTAATAAAATCAGGAAATGATTTATTCTCTTTGAGAGAAACTTTCTTCAGAGTTTTTAATGTTTGAACTTAATGTGTGGTAATTAGTGACCGTTAATCGATACTAATCTAAATAAATAAATAAGTTTAAATTTAACTTTTTAAAACATAAACAAGCGAAGGAGAAGGAATGTGAACCTTCGTTACATTGAGTTTGATCGTTACTTCACTTTGTAAAAGTGTCGACACCGAAGCATAGTACGCTCGTCAGTAGATTGAACATCGAACGAGAGGTGAAACAGGTGGAACGATGGATCTACTTGGATGAGACGGCCCCAATTAGATTGCTTAGCACACAATTAAACAACACTTTGAAAAGGTTATACGGATAAAATAAGGAAGAGCGAATGCAACAGAAAACGCAAAGAAACAGTTTCCAACAAAACTCTAAATCCCAAATGCGTGTAAATAGTACCGCCGTTTTACATGCAGAATGTCTTCGATCTAGTACAAAGTTTGCAAAATTGTGCTTTCCGAGTTGCTTCGTCAAAGAACTCCACTAACCAGTTACGACCTTGTGTCAGATTAGTAATTTAAGGTAAGAACCAAACGTCCAAAACAATAGCGCCTAGTGCTGCAGGTACCCTATTTTGTAGAAAAAACTTTCTATATTGTTCTAATCTCTATGGTCATGATGGGTGAAGGTTCTACAATTCATTTTGTCTATTATATTATTTAATTTTATAAAATTATTATTTATTTAGTTCATTTTTGAATTTCGGGCCATTGATGGGGCTTTTCCCCGAATACCCCGAAGGAATATCGGGTACTCCTGCTCGGGTGGGGGGGGCCGCGGTCTGACGAGTCTGACGCCTTAACCACTCGGCTAGTAGACCCCGCGGTCGTGGGTTCGATCCCCACCGTCGCCTCTGGAATTTTTCTGACGCCTAAGGGGACCGGTGGCCGCAATTAAAAGAAATTGACACGGCACTCATCAATGGAAGTGGCGGGACCGGATCTCAGCGACCCTGAACCTGGTCCCAACCCCCTTCAAAAATGAGTTTCTTCGATGGAAGAACATTGGTACAACGGGAGCTCAAGTTCACTTTGTGTTGTGAGCCCTCCCCCAAAAATGGAGCCAGGGTATAGTACAATAAGCTGTACAGCTGCAGTGCTCAGTCCCTGGTATCCATTCATCCACATCCACATCCCTGCTCGGGTGAACAAATTCTTGTGTGTGAATGTAATTTATTAGCGTCAATGGAATGGTATGCTCCCAATTACACCGAGGAATATTGTGTGTGCGTATGTATACGAAGTAGATTAGTTCTTACGCCGAGAATTCGCCGGCATCACTCAGTGGAGACGGGCGGTGTTACTTAATGTAATATTAAATTAAAATTGGCGCTACGCTGTTTAATATGACACGGAAACAGCAAACCTTAAAAAGAATAAATAAAATAAACCCAAGAAAATTCAATAAAAGTAAATTTCACTAAGAAATAAAAGAACGCAATATTTACATAAGGAAACATAAAATAGCACATTTATTACAAAGGAAACTAAAATATAAACATGGATCAATCTTAATTCTTTACGGATAACATTTTAACAAACTTACACACTAAATGAACGTAAATTATCTTAAAATCAAAATAAACATTCCTTAAAAACTAAACTTTCCTGGGAACCAGTGTCTAGATATTCTTCTTTTTACAGGCGATTGAAAATCCCCGCTTCTAGGAATGGGGAGCACCTTCTCTGAAGTTGAGAGAGTCCGCGTTTGCCTTCGCTGATCAAGGAATTGATGATTTTCTATTATCCGGTCAGGCCGAGCGAGGGGTTATCCGACCCGACGCACACTGTCCTCTTTGATTCACTGCTCTGCTCTCTCATAAGCTTATCCTAGGTCGTCTTAATTTTGATTGACCCACCGCCAATTTTAGTTTAGGTTACCATTACAATTCCGGAGTCATCCCGGCCGAACAACAACATCGTCATACTATGGTGCGAATGTAACCACGTTAACATTTATAATCGTTTACGTCGTACAACTTATAGGATATAAATTAATAATTCACGAATTTCAGTAGATCGAAGAACTAAGTAAACCTTTCTGGTGAAACAGTAAACGATTAACAAAATTAATACAGCACTAATATTTCTAAACATCCCATAGAATTTCATTACCTAGGTTCGAAACTCTTACAAAGGGGTGAAACTCCCGGCTTTCCAAATGCAACGTTTAAATTTTCGTGTTGCAATCCGACGGTAGATTTAGGAAAAACGTAATATAAAAGTCACGCCTGTACAGTCGGAATGGGTTGATGTAATTTTAAGCGCCTCGCATT
This sequence comes from Cimex hemipterus, assembly GCA_039619505.1. NCBI lineage: Eukaryota > Metazoa > Arthropoda > Insecta > Hemiptera > Cimicidae > Cimex > Cimex hemipterus. The sequence goes on along the minus strand of CM077103.1, from coordinate 35,654,040 downwards.
TTAGCCGGCACGGACAAGGCTGTTAAACATTTATAATCATTTAGAAATACAAAAAAAGAGATACTCACATGGCATAGTGGGTCTGGGAACATTGGATACGAAATTAAATGTGAATACAGCTTAAATATACAGTCAAACAATAAAAAATAGAGCTTGAAAGAAAATTAACTTCATTAATTGCAATATAAAAATATATTTTGTTTTTAAATATCTAGCAATTCTTTTTAGAAAAGATGACAAAGATTCAGTAACAGGAAACATGATACGTTATTACACTTTGAAACCATAAAAATCAAATAGTTCCATGTCTTTTGCATTCAAATCTCAATTCTCCGAAAATAGACTACTTCACGGGAAGCGGGAATTCACCAATTCAGATTCCTTACGGGGGGAGGGATGTATACAACGTTCTATCACTTTATCATACACAACTGATTATGCATTAATAAATGAATATCTAATCTGAAAAATCCACTTTTGACTTGATGAACTTGATGTTTTGTGTATGCAGTAGTACAGAATACTAGTATTATAGTACGATACAGTTACAGTCATTACTTGATGATGTTTGGACCAAGCTTTATAAGTATGAAATTCTCACTTAAAAATAAACAAAAACTAATATAGAAGATACAGAATCTGTGCATAATACAATATTAACAGCAAGGCAGAATCATTGTTTGTTGACGAAACAAAGTACACAGTCGGGGAAAATAGTTTTCATCACTCGAATAACAGGAGGAATGATTGCGTAAATATTTCAGAGGTGTTGCTGAGAAGGCACACATAACCTGTTTGCTGGACATCAAACGCCAATATATCTCATTCTTTGAAGTTTGCTGAAGAAATATTGATGTGAGGAGGAAAACCTATTTTTAGCATTTACGACCAACCAGTAGGAAGGGAAGAGGTTTCATAAACTCCATTATTCCATGGTGATTTTATATATATATATATATATATATGTAGGATGTTCATCGCCACTACGTCAACGGAGGCCCTACATGGCGGGAACTCTGTCTCTCCCCTCTATCTGGGCCCCAGCTGACAGTTTTTAGTTGTTACCACCACGCCGTCTTACGAGCACGGTTCTTTTTACGCTAATGTATTTTAATGTTAACTAGTTATCCTTTTACTTTTGTTTATGTGTTCTTTACCAATAAACTTTAAATCTTTATCTTTTTATTTGTGGTAAACCTTTAATTCCCTACAATTTGGGGGTCCGTCTTTAAAAAAAAAAAACAAAAAAAATAATAATAATAATAAAAAAATGAAATTGAAGTGACGCGTTCTCATCAAACAGCATCATGTCACCTAAGGCAAAAAGACAAACCGATTTCGGCGCAGATGGAAACCAGGTTCGTTCAATTTCTTTTCGCGACGTGGAGGAAGCGATTCCCTCATTTTCGGGTGATGATGACTTCGATCTGCGTTCTTGGATCGCAAGTTTCGAGGAAACGGCCGTATTATGCGAATGGAACGACACGCAAAAACTCATTTTTGCCAAACGAAAACTGGTCGATGTTCCTAAAATCAGAATCAGGTCTGATCTCATGTAAACTGCTGAAGGACGCCCTTGCAGCCGAGTTTGCAAAACCACTGAACAGCGCAGAAATACACACGCTTTTATCGACAATGACGGAAAAATGAAACGTTACGACAGTACTTTTACAGTCTTCGCGAGATCGCGAATCGGGGTAAGTTGGACGACGATGCTTTATTTACATACGTAATCAAAGGGATTCCAGACAAAGAATTCAAGAAATCCATCCTCTACGGGGCTAAAAATGTATCAGAATTTAAAGATAAAATGACCGTTTACGAACAGATGATGAAAAACAGTACCCCTACAAAAAGTGATACGTTTCCGACTACTCCAACACCGGACAGAAAATCCGTTAAACAGCCTACGACCGAGAAAAACTGCTATTACTGTGGATCGAAATATCACATCTCAAATGCATGCGATTCAAAGGAAAAAGGTATAAAATGCTTTCATTGTAATAAATTTGAAGGTCACATTTCCAAAAATTGCCCTCTGAAAACGAAATCACCAAATTGTTATCTCACAAAAGGACCGCCAACCCCTCCCCCCTACGATGATTTCGTCCCTTCATTGTGAGACTGTGTTCATTCCGCCTAAGCCGCCTCATGCTTCGTCCTCCATGACACTTGACGTCACCATTGGCAATCATAATGCTAGAGGAATTCTCGACACCGGCTCGGACTTAACCCTGATGACGTCACGATTTTTCTCGCTTCTCGGGAAAATTTCCCTCGACCCAGGAGTAACGATTACTGGTTTAGGATCTCACGAATTCCATACAAAAGGAAGCTTCACGTGCGCCACGTTCATTTCGGGCAATGAATTCGAGATGAATTACGTTATCGACGACAATTTGATGTTCATATTCTTATTGGAAGGGATTTTATTAAAATTGTTAATGTATCGATCCAACAAGGACGCGTGTCAGTACAGAAAATGAACGACTACGAAATTTTTTAAATTAACATTGCAGCCCCTGATTCACAAATCGAAGTTGGAAACCAGAATTTTTACAATTACGTTCGTTCCCTTAAGGAACAATACGCACCTCGAGCATCTAAATCAGCCGGCAGAGAACTAAAAATACTACTGACCGACGATATACCCACGCCGACTCTCGTCCAGAAATGCTGACGGTTGAACAGGAAATAAAGGAATGGATAGAAAATGGCATAATTGAGCCCAGTTCTTCAGACTACGCCAGCCCGATCGTTCTGACAAAAAAACGCGACGGTTCGACACGTTTATGCGTCGATTACCGACGAATCAACAAGAAAGTAATCAAGGATCGTTTCCCGATGCCAATAATAGAAGATCAGATCGATAGACTTCGTAACGCAACTGTCTTCTCCACTATCGATCTTAAAAATGGATTTTTTCACGTACGGGTACACAAAGATTCACGAAAATTCACGTCGTTTGTCTATCCAACAGGTCAGTATGAATTTTTACGCGCCCCGTTCGGTTTATGCAATTCTCCAGCCGTTTTTATTCGATATATCAACAAAATTTTCCAGGATTTAATAAACAAAGGTATCGTCCTTATTTACTTCGACGATTTAATCATCCCTGCGAACGATGACGACCAAGCTGCAGAACGCTTCAATGTGATTTTAAGAAGATGCGAAGAATACGGGCTTGAAATCAACTGGAGGAAATGCAAATTTTTCATGCATACAATCGAGTATCTGGGAAACTTAGTAGAGAAAAACAACGTAAAACCATCGCCATCAAAAGTAAACGCTGTCCTTAACTTTCCGCTCCCAACCACTCTGAAACGACTACGTCAATTTCTTGGCTGAACCGGATATTAACGCAAATTTATTTCTGAATACGCTATAATCGCGAAACCGCTAACGGATCTCCTCAAGAAAGACGCCGTTAACGTAAAAATTGAATTCAACAAAGAACAAATGGCATCATTTTTGATTTTGAAGGAAAAGCTCGCATCTTCGCCTGTCTTGAAAATTTTTGACCCCGACGCAGAAACAGAGGTTCACACTGACGCATCGAAGGACGGGTTCGGTGCTATACTGATTCAAAAAAACGAAGGGCAAATGCACCCGGTGTACTTCACAAGCAAAAGAACTTCACCTGCAAAAAGCAAATATACAAGCTACGAACTGGAAGTACTTGCCGTTCTCAACGCCTTAAAAAATTTCGCGTTTATCTCATTGGATTACACTTCAAAATAATTACCGACTGTGCAGCATTTAGAGCAACGATGGACAAGAAAGACGTCACACCTCGGATCGCGAGATGGGCTCTCGGACTCCAGGAATACGACTACAGGATCGAGCATCGCTCGGGAAGCCGGATGCAGCACTGTGATGCTCTCAGCCGCAATCCAGTGGTCCTAGCAGTCCGAAACGAATTTCTAGCAAGAATATGTGAAACGCAACTCAATGATAACGAATGCCAATTAATTAATCAACTTCTTGAGAAAGGCCCTTACAAAGACTATAAACTTCAAGACGACATTTTGTTCAAGGATATTAACGGGGAACCTAAACTCTTGATCCCCTCCGGCATGCAACGAGAAATAATATCCACGGCGCACGGAAACGGGCATTTTGGTGCCACAAAAACTAAAGAACTCATATCTCGAGAATATACATTTAATGACATGGACAAGAAGATCAACAGCTTCATACGGAATTGTATACCATGCAATCTTTGCCAACGGAAACAAGGAAGATTGGAAGGAGAACTACACAGCATCGATAAGGGAGATGTTCCTCTCCATACGCTTCACATCGACCACTTGGGACCGCTCCCGGCAACACCAAAAGGCTATAAATACATTTTCGCCGTAACGGACGCCTTTTCCAAATTTACGTGGATGTATCCGACAAAAACAACAAACTGCAACGAAGTAATTGACAAGTTAAACAACTTGTCAACGACATTTGGATTTCCTGCTCGACTTATTTCCGATCGTGGAAGTGCATTTACGTCCACCGCATTTAAACAATTTTGCAAAGAAAACAACATACAGCATACTGAAATCACAACTGGAATACCTCGCGGTAACGGGCAGATAGAAAGGGTAAATCGTACAATAATCCCCATCGTATCAAAATATTCATTAGAACGCCCGGAGAAATGGTTCCAACACATACCATTGGTTCAACGAGCAATAAACAGCACGTATCAGCGGTCAATTCACACGACACCGTTTAAGCTAATGATCGGAGTTGAGATGAAACAACCTAACGAATTACGACTTAAAAGCATTATCGAAGAGGAGTACGTAAAACACTTTATGGACGGCCGTGCAGAGGAAAGAATCAAGGCTAGAGAGCAAATTCAATTCGCTCAGGAGGAACAACGAAAAACCTACAACAGATGACTGAAGCCGCACCATCCTTTCAACATGGGAAACTTGGTGGCCATACAACGCTCACAATTCCATCCTTCAGGAAAAATCAACCGCAAATATCTAGGACTATACGTTATAACTAAACTTCGAGGACCAGAGAGGTACGATGTTCGTAAGATAGGGAACTCTGAAGGACCACTACAAACGTCTACCGCTACAGACTACATGAAACCATGGCCGACCGAAGCTGATCAACTCTACGACACATCGTCCGGGACGGACGATATCCAGGATGGCCGAATGTAGGATGTTCACCGCCACTACGGCAACGGAAGCCCTACATGGCGGGAACTCTGTCTCTCTCCTCTATCTGGGCCCAGCTGACAGTTTTTAGTTGTTACCACCACGCCGTCCTACGAGCACGGTTCTTTTTACGCTAATGTATTTTAATGTTAACTAGTTATCCTTTTACTTTTGTTTATGTGTTCTTTACCAATAAACTTTAAATCTTTATCTTTTTATTTGTGGGAATCACAGTGATGTAACCTCAAGATTATCAGTTGAAATCACTTACGATTCCACGGCAAAAGTAACAGAGAGGATCTAATGTTTGATGCCATACGAATGTGAAGGGAGGGTCATTCTCGCAATACACGTAGAAGAGAAACAAGTAAGGAAGCCGGGGAGTTTCGTCATCTTGAGTCTTGAGGAATATATATATATATATATATATATATAGATGGAGAGAGAGAGAGTGAGAGAGGAGAGGAGAGGAGATAGATAGGTAGGTAGCTTAATATTCGAAGATGTAATATACTGCGCCCTTTAAGCTCTATTGTAGCCCCCGTTCTCTGCCGAAAGCACATCTGTGGGCTTATTCATGAAGAAACTTGATTAATAGGCCCGGTTTCAGTGATTGAAGCTCTTTTATGGTCACATTATAGATCCCAAAACATTTCCTCCTGCGGGCTAATGTAGGTACGCAGTTTGTTAAGTAAATGTGCTGGTGTCTCGTCTGCCTCTTTGCAGAACCTGCTTGTGCTACTTTGGATTGTTCCAATTTATTACGGGTCTTTAATCTGGAGTGTCCTGTTTTTCGCAGACTGTTCCTGTTTCCTTTTACACGATTTCTTCCCTAAAAAATTGGTTTAAAAATTCTTGGATTGTCTATGTCCAAAGAGTGCATTCCAAACTTCCACGGAAGGGTTCAGGTCCTATCAGCGGTTTAGCAACCCTTTTCCTTGCAAGGAAGTGACTTTCACGTTGCCGCTATTCCCATGTGTCCTGGGACCCGTCATGTTTAGTTTAGTTTTGCAATTCAGCTTCATCCTTGAACTAATGGTATTTGAGCTTATTGCTTTGATGGCTGCTTGGCTATCTAACACGATAACTATGTTCTTGTCTTTGTACTCTTTGTTTAGATTGTATTGGGTACATCTTTCGATTGCATGACTCTCAGCTTGGAAGATAAGGTGTGTTTTCCCAAGGTTTCTGAGTATTTTGTTCCAAGTCCAAATAGTCCTGCTCCCGGACTTTCTTTTGTTCTAGATCAATCTGTACCATTTTTAAAGGAGTTATTTCTCTCTCTTTCCCATTCTTTCTTGGTGTCCAGGAGGTTTATTGGGAATTTTGGTTAAATCCAAACATCCGGTTCATGACGTCTCTTCGAGCTATGAATGACAGATGGTCTTTCTATAGTTTGTTGCTATCTCTCCATTTTCTGTTGGAAATTTCTCTTTGAAAAAGTTGATGATGTGGTTTTCTGCGTTGTCTTTTCTACCATGTTTAGTATTAGGAGGTTAGTATTTCCATGCTAATTGTAGGCCATGTTCTCATTGCTCCCGTTAAGCAGATGCACGCAAGTCTCTGTATTTTTGCGAGTTCTTTTCTTTTAGTTATTTGTTCTGCTTTATCAGCCCAGGCTATACTTCCATTTGTAAGTAAATGTCTTACTATCATGGAGTACATTCACAGCAAGGTTTCGGGTCTGCATCCCCAGTTTCTTCCTGTTATTCTTCTGCACACCATCAAAGCTCGTGTCGCCTTTGTGATGGTAGAGCTGATGTGTATTTTTAGTTTAAGTGTTTTATCTAGTGTGATACCCAGATATTTGACTTCATTTTTGATTTCTACCAGTGCTATTCAGTATTATTTCCCTCAAATGATCAAGTTTCCTTTTCCGTGTAAAAGCGACTACAGTTGTTTTGTTGAGGTTGACCATTAAGCCAGCACTTGTACCATTGTTTTGTGATTTTTAGTCTCTCTTGGATTATCTCGAAGAGAGTTTCCTCGAATTTTCCTCTGGCAGTCAGGTCTATGTCATCCCCACATCCTTGGCATTTTATTCGGGATAATATCCTTCTTTGAGGACATCCTTTTGTTGTTGTAACTTCCATAGTGTCTGTTCCTACATTTGTTTCAGGTTCGAAGCAGTTCTCCAATCCATCTAGATGCAGTTTAGTCTACGTGTTTTCCCCACGGAGGCCTTCATTGATACAAGAGATGCATTAGCGAATGCTCCCTGTTTAAGTTAAGCCACTGGTCAGCTGGTACAGAGCAGTTTCTGTTGATCTTCCTGCTCTGAATGGATGCTGACAGTAATGGAGAGGCTTGTTTACCTGTTGTCGTTCTTATGTAGTTGTCTATCACCTTTTCAAGAGTCTTTAATAGAAAGGATGTTAAGTTGATTGGTCTGTAGAATTTAGGTAAGGGATTCTTCTCTCCACTTTGGAACTAAATCCACCTTTACCCTACGCTTCTGTAGTAAGTAACCTAATGTTAAACTATTTCTATATAATCGCAGCAATGTTGGAGCAGGATGGGAAAGATCCCATCCTTCCTGGTGCCTTGTAAGAGCTGGAAGTGTTAATCACCCAGAGGATTTTCTTCTCTGTGATTATTTCAGTTCTTCTTCCAATTTTCTAGCTTGGAATTATCTGCTCGTACATTTTCTGGGGAGATGTCATAGGTACTACCTGGAAAATGTATACTCAGGAGTATTGCTTTTTGTTTCGTGTCTTTTGAGTACTTTCCTTCTGCATTTCTGCAAGTGGCAGTGTTTATATCTGATCTATCCTTCGCTAGTGCCGTGTGCAATCCAGCTTCTGTGGAAATTTCTTCGCAGACTTGGCGAAAGTTTTCTTTTTTCGCCCTACAAATGGCATGGCTATATGAAATAAGTAACCTTTTGGATTATCCCCAGGTACTTCGTAGTCCAGTTTTGTTGAACACTTGCCTGGTATCGTTCGTTAGTTTGCCCAATTCTGCATTCCACCAAGGTGATTCTTGTCATTAATTTGATTGAGCATAATATACATTTACGTGGTATGAAAAAAACTTGCTGTTATTACAAAACTCTGTCACAAATTTCAAAAACATATGCCAGTCCTAGCCTAGAGAATTTAATAGATTAATGATTATTCGTAAATCGTGAGATACGGTCTGGTGTGATGTAGGTTTCAGAAAAACATTTTATTTCATCATAACTGAAAGAGGAAAAGAGAATTTATACAATGCAAAATATACTTTTTTATATTCAATCAAACTATTTCTACTCCCTTATTTTGATTGAATATAAAATTCCTTTTTTTCCACATCCTACATGTATTTGTGAAATTTAATATATAAATTTATATTTAAATCCCAAGCCTTGAAGATGATCTCAATAAAGATCGAAAGGTTGTCACGAAAGAAAATGTTTATTGTGAAAACAACATCACACTAGTCCGCATCTCACGATTTCCGAAAAATCACCGTCTAATTGTCATTAATAGATTAGAATATTTTAAAAAAATCGTAATTTTCAATCACAATTAAGAAAAGTTTTTTTTCAGTAATAGAACATATATTTAAAATACGACTGCAGATATCACAATTGTATAGTCCAGTAGAGACAGAACACACAAGCTTCATATTGAGCGGGGGCTTGTTTCTTTCCGTAAAGAATACGATTCCAATTTGTTATTTTCCCGTCTCACTCTTTTACCAGTTGGCTGCTAAAAAATTACTCTTCTGAACTATGAAATAACGAGCTGACAGTGAGTTAATTAGATTTGAGAGAGATAGACCGACGTTGTTAGAAACGGGAAGGATATTAAATTTTTAAGATAAATTTTCTTTATTTTTAAAGCGTGCATTTATTAGGCGGTAAGAAAGGAATCTGCAGCGTGCCTAGAAGGAGTAACAAATATCAGAAATAAATATTCCACCTTATTTAATTTTATTATACTCTTCATAGACTTGAGCCTGATTTATTAATTTAATTAAAGCCAATAATAATATTTAATTAAAGCCAATACTTTCATTCATTGAGTTTTTAATTACGAAATTTGCATTTCTTGTAATAATTGCAGTTTTTAGTAAATGAACAATAAACAGACTTTGTACATTGTACTGACATTTAAACATACACACAAATACAAACTAATCACCACATACATACATGTATCTATGGTTCGATCAAACAGCTGAGACCTGGAGTGTGCTCATGTTCTAGAAACTGGATTCGAAGCTTTGACAATAGGAGATAGGGCAACAAAATGAAAAATATCCTCCTTTTCTCTTAGATTCCATAGTGTTCATGTGCAATACTCATTCATCCATGTCTCAGAATATTGTAAATGGTATATTTTATTATATATAAGAAAACTGTATTTACCATATGTATAAGTATGTAAGTATACGTTTTTAAAGAATTAAGTTACAAAGATAAAATTTTTAAATGTTTGGAAATGTATCTATTTTTATATAGTCATTATTTCAAAATAGATTATAACATACGACGTTGGGAGTTATAAATCCTTTAGTTCAGTATGTGTAAAGGTTTTGTACACTTGCACATTCCATTATATTGGTAACAAACTATATAATTATGACCTAAAATATCAATAGTTATCAAACATCCCGTCATTTTGTTTATTAGCACTATCATAACGTTGCGTTCTAGAGAATTCGGAGATTTTTCAAGACCCGGTTAATTGAAAAATGAAGGTAATAGGCACGTTTTCTGCGTTTCATCGTTGTTATACCGAAGACATTGGTAAGAGCCGACGGCGGATTAAATTTTACAAAACAACTTGACCAATACTTTCATGCCTTATTTATCTGATGACAGACTGTAAAGATAAGTCCTCAACGGGGTCATTTTCGGCAGAAATATTTCGCCAGATGTCGTTCTCCTAAGATCTATGGCATGCCTATCTCTACCGTTTGATTTATAGCACATCACGGTGTAGTTTGTGCGATTAAGATAACACTTTGGGGGAAATGTTTACTCCCAAGTTGGAAAGAAATCTCCCGAGAATAATCAATAGTAAACAACATAAAACCAAATCTAATAATATCAGTTCATACTATCTGCACAATCCGTTGTTCGTTAGTTTGTGTAATTCTACGTCTGTATCTTTTGTGTATTGTATTTCTACCTCTGAATAAATCTACAAAGAATGGTGACAGTTAACTGCCGTATAATTTGTCCCTTTTCTAGTCAGTTATCAATATACGGTATCACTTTAAGTTTATTATGCATTCGATATATATATTCGAGACTCAATGGCTATATCTTCGTATTTAGGTTCATTTAGTGGGTAAGTTTATTAAAATGTTAAGAGAATTAAGATTAACCTATGTCCAATATTTTAGTTTTTCGTTGGAGTATTTTTTTTTTTTTTTTTTTTTTGTCCCTATGTAAATATTGTGGGTTTTTTTAAGTTGGTTTTGTGGTTATTGAATTTTCTTTGTTATATTTTTTTCTTTACGGTTCACTGTTTCCAGGTATATAAACAGCGTGGCGCACATTTAAAAAAAAATTAATATTAAGTTCATTATTATTAATTCATTATGTAACCCCGCACGTCGGCACGGAGCGAAACCGGCGAATTCTCGGAGATTTTGGCGCCCAACGCGGGGCCTGATGATTATTGGTACATTTTTATTGTCATTTGAAGATACGGAATGTACAACCGTATAAAATTTAATCATTTACATGTGTCCGTGATAAGAAGCCTTTTAGGGTTACAGAGAACATTCTGGACTGTTCCGACATAAGTGAGCTGTTAACAGCTGTTTTAATTTTTTCTGTTGTAAAACCAGCTGTTAGATAAAATCCACGACAACTTTTGTGTTACAAAAATATTTAGTGTTAAGTGTTTGTGTTTTTAAAAAAATCGACTTAAAAAAATTCAGATTAAAAAAAATTAAATTTATTAAATTATCAACTATTAGCTGTTGAAAGTTGCAATTTTGCTGCTAGTACGGTCATCGGTAGAGTCATCAAGATGGATCCGTGCAGGCGTTTGAAAGACGAGTTAAGTCATGAACTACACATAAGAGGCCTATCTGGAGAAGGCCCGGTTTCAAATTTGAGAAAATGCTTAATTAAAGCATATGACCTAATTACCATTAGAGGACATTTATTTGAATTTATTGGCATCAGAAGAAATACGTCTGTGCAAAACCAAATTGGCAGCATTAGAAGAAATGGTGGCAGTGGCTGATGAGGCAGATAACCAAGAAATGAAACGAATTGGGACGTATCTATTATCCACACAAGGCCGCGGCGATAGAATTCAAGTTTTGAGTGTAGTCGGGAAGAAAAAGAAGAATTAACGGAAAAATTAGAAAACTTAGCCGGCCACTACCAACATTGCATAGCCGATGCACTACAATAATCAAGTAGTTGTGCAGCCCTCCCCACAAGTGCGCCAGGATCATAAGTTAACGGAACATCTGAGTACACCTGCAAAGAGTCAAGACTCAAAGGTCTATAAATGGTGTCTCATTTTCACAGATGATCGTGAACAATCGCTATGCTCCCTCCTTTCTCGTCAATGTAGAAGATAGAAGAATCGCGAGAGGCGAAAGAAATTGTTAAATAAATTTTATGTGCAAAACCGTGTAATTAATTGTTCCAATTTTAGTATATGTACCGCCGAAGCGAGTACAATAAATTGTTAGTTAAATTCGTTACACCAAAAAATCGTATTCCAGTGTTTTAATTAATTTTTTACCCAACCATTAAAATTAATTTTTAATTAAAACACCTGAATACCTCCATTTGCACAGGGGTCTGTAGTGATGTTACATAATCAGTGGCGCACTTCACACCCGCCAACGTTCGAATCTGTGCTTCACAATACTGTGAGCCAGCACGATGATTGTGGGCCTTACCTATACGTAGGCAGTTCGTACATTTCAAGACATTGCTGTTGCACTCACGGGTGTCGTGGCTATCTGCGCAGTTCCCGCAAGTGGGATTTTTCTTGGGGCATGCCGAAGCAACATGCCCGTACGCCTGGCAGTCATCTTGTAACTCCCAGATACTCTCTAACTGCACACGTCTGGTAGTCAAGGTTAGCCCGACCTCGACCAATGGCGGATTTTAACGTCTGCGGGTCGACCTCGACGACACAAGACACGAAATGGGCGTCTTTTCTGTTAGTCCCACCGTATCTGACTGTGAAGAGGGGTCGGACGTTTTCTTTAGTCCAGATTCCCTCATCACGATTGTTTTCTACCAGTTGGGTCGCGATTTCCTCCGGCTTATCTTCCTTCGGTACTCTCAATACTATAAGTCGAGTACTTCTCTTCCCTACTCCACGAGCCTTCAGGCCAGCCTGGCCAAGAGCGGCATTTTCAAGAATGGCCCTACAATCATCCTTAGTCGCCGCTTTAATTGCCACGCCGCTTTTTGCGGTGACTCTGATGTCTTCCACTCTTATTTTCGTCACTCTGGGATTGATGGCCCGCTTGGCACGTTTGAGTACCTCCGCTTGCTCCATCTCGCCTACCGGGTCGATGAAGACCATCCGCCCGCGATCCTCCGCGGCTTTGGCGATGTTCTTCTCTAACGTCGTCTTGTAATCGGCCTTCTGTTTCGATGATACTGTAGAACGAGGTGTCGAGCGTTTCTTCACCACCTGGGCCGATGTACCTTCTCCAGAGTGTTCGTTTTCAACTGCTGGCTCAGCTACAGCCGAAGGTGTGCTTTGCTCCTTCTTATCTCCTGTCGCGTTCTTGAGTTGTTTGCGGGCAGGGGCCGTTTTGTTCAGCTGGCCAGCACTACCTCTCTTTTCATTCCGGGCTGTTTCAGCCGGAGAGCATCCAATTTCTCGGTTGTTCTGAATTTCCTTTCTGATGATCGGGATCAACGCATTAACGACAGCTTCAGTGGAGAGCTGAAGTTGGCCACCAGTCCCCTGAGCCGCAGTCAAGGACGATGCGAGGCCAGTATTCTTATGTGACAATTCGCCTATGATGCAAGTCAATCCACGACCTCCATGACATACTTAGTTACTGGTTTTGGGCATTTATTAGCCGGTTCTATCAAGTGTTGTCCTAACCGCATTCTGAGGTTATTAGCCTCAATGACGGGTGAAACACCTTTCAGCTCGACGTCGCTATCATTGCGGTCCCTCGTTCTCCTCCTCTTAACCACCAATACGGTGGAATGCCCGGGTGTAGCACCACACATGCCATCTGAACAATTACAGAACTGTCGGCTACATCGCGGTTCAGATACGTGGCAGGCGTATTCTTTGACGTCAAAAAGGCCGGCTGTCCTCAGCAGCTTGACTCGTAGAGAGGTCGAACCCGACATCTATGCACTGGTTGCCAGATACCTGAGCGGGCGCACGGTAATACTTGATGACTACAGTAGCAACTGCAGAAGATCAGTCGAAAAAGTAATCCCTCAAGGATCAGTGCTTGGACCCTACTTGTGGGCGGTGCTCATTGACGATGTACTAGAAGACCTGAGCGGTGTAGGAGTTACCCCTGTTGCTTACGTAGATGACCTGGCAGTCATCATCCAGGCGGACACGAAAGCACAACTGGAACAACAGGGCGCGCTTGCAATGAACGTGCTGGAAAACTGGTGTAGGAAAAATAAATTGCAGCTTGCTTCGGCGAAAACGGAGCTCATGTTATTGAAGGGCAAGCTCAATATCCGGTCACCGCCAGTGATCCGAATAGATGGGGTGACCATAAGGAGCACCCAGGCCTGAACATACCTCGGAGTAATCACGAAACCGGGTCTTAGGTTTAGTTTGAACGTTTTGAACACCAAAACTAGGGTACCAACGAGGATAGCGGCTATCCGCTCCTTATATGGCGTCACTTGGAGAGCATCCTACAGAACGACGCGCGGACGAGGCGGCGAAAGCCGGTACGTCCCACCCTCCAAATCGGACCATCGCGATCAGGCCCCCTGACGCTAAGCACGCAGTTAAAAATATGATAAAGGAAAGATGGCGGCGTCAGTGGGCGGGATCGTCGGAGAGGCTCTTGCGAGTCAAGAGCACGAACGACCGGTAGATGGCCCTCAGAGAATCTGAGCAGGAGACAAGGGATCGTCCTCACCCGACTGAGGATTGGCCATACTCGGTTGACACATGGGCACCTGCTTATGGGCCAAAGCCCGCGCAAGTGCCCCTTATGCAGTGAAAGGTTGCTCGATGTGTCCCACATAATAGAGGCGAGTCATGCCTTAGCTCCATACAGAGAGCATGCAGGCATGCCGCCGGATTTAAAAAGAGTCCTCGAGCACGGTAGCGAGTTTCTGAGTCCCCTGTTCCCCTTTTTAGGGGTAATTGGTTTTCTTTATTGTATCTAGTATGTGTTATGTGTCTTTGTGTTTTGTCTATGTGCAAGTATTTATTGGTGTGAATGGCGAGGGGTGAGGGTGAATAGAACGATGAAAGCGAGTGAGTGTGTGTGCGGGGTCGATGGCGGAATATTAATAAAAGTACCTCAACGACCCCAATCTAGCTTAGTTTAATTGTAGGTCGGTGGAGGAATATCAAGTACTCCACCGACCAAACGGAATGAGTGTGCTGTGTGAATGTGTTTAATTGTATGAACGCATTTATTCGTATGAATGATGTGCCTGAACGTGTATAGATTGTAGACTGAGTGTGGGGATGAAATAACCTCGATGTCGGAGGCCCCAGAAGGGAAAAAAACTAACAATTTATTACAAGGTTTTGCTTATAACATTTAACTAATAATTTATTTCATGGTTTTGCTCATACAATTACACTATCAGAACAGGACACATATTTTTTGTATTTTATTTTGAACGTTATATATGTAATTTAATACGTTCTTGTTTTAATATAAACCAAATTAAAGGAGATCAAAAATTCCTGAGTTTTTATGAAAATTATTTAATTATGATGGTTAGGAAAAAAATTTATCAAAACAGCGTAATAACTTTAGCTAACCATTGCGGCCATGGACTACCCTCAAAACATCGTCAAAGTCATAATTTTTTCAAAGTTATTACTATTTTTATAGGAACTAATTGTGATATTTTCATGTTAATAGCCATAATCTCGTTAATGTTTTTATAATTAATTTAAACAAATTGAACCACATTTTACTAGATCATCACGCAGTTAATGTGACTTGACATTAGTGAGATCATTTCTCTTACGAATTAAGCAGGTTGTAACAATTCGTAAGTTGATAAAAACAGATAATATTTATAAATTTACTCCCGGTCCAGCTTCTTTGAACTTATTATTATTACAAGGTAAACAGTTACATAAAAACTGAAGAATTTCAGCACACATACTTTTAACACTTTCTCCATGTCTCGCAAATATTTTCAGTAATATACATCCGAAATAATTTTTCAAAATGTTTACAACTTAAAGTATGTAATTTTGTGAAGAAACTTTTCACCATTTTGTAGCTATTCTGGACATGACAAAATGATGTCAGTTCATATGTTTTTAAATGCAAACAGAAATGAGGCAGGCGACCTTTGTGGTATGCCTACAGGGCTATTTTTACTCGTTCGATCCAAGTCGAAAATCCAGAATATTAACATTGCTAAAAAGAGCTAGTGAGACTTAAAAGCAACGCTGGAGGGAAAAACTGAAAAAACATGTAAATCGCGGCGTCGAGTCAATGAATAGGTCTTGCATGGTTTAACTAACGTTCTGCGCACTTCCCAAACAAAATTAAACCTTAACAGAAAATGTCGACTGGAATAATAGAAATGCGCAAAATAGGATAATTGCTTACTTTCGAGCCATTTTCTTTATATCGTAATTAAAGATGAATGCGCGGAAAAAATATGCTATTACCCTCTTATCTATTTAATCTAAGAAGAAAATGGAAGATTAATCCAGAAGATCGTGGATGACTTAGTGCACGAAAAAAATTATATCCTTAGTATCACAAGTACTCGGGTTTACATCTACTTACTTAAGAACCACTCATGGATTGGACCAGAATTGTTCCTTCTTAGAAAACATAATTTTCAGCACAAATTATTCCTCCATCAAAACAACGTGACAATCACTTGCTTCAATAATAATTTTCATTTTGTACAACTGTGTTTTATTTCATTTCAGATGGCAGCGCCGTAGAGCTTTATCATCAATTGATTTCACATTTCCAACTTAATTACTTACTATATTAATGCGTATGTGTATTTAGTAGTCATAACTGACCATTAATTATTTCAATTAATTATCTTTTTTTAAACTAAGGTCTTTAATGGATCACATCCCTAACCATGAAAGGTAGGGCCACGAACGGATTCGCACCCAAGACCATGTGGCGCTCAATACTCCGGTGCTCTAACCAGCGTGAGCTATCGGTTCTGCCTAATAGCAAAAGTTTATTACTGAACTAATTGTTACTTTAAATTAATTTAAATACAAGAGGAAATTCTAGATGTCTGGGTTGTGTTTAGCATTCGTTCTTTTGTCCTATTTTGGATAGGCGAAATTTAATTGAGATGGAAAAAGGATCAAGTTTTCTCTAGTCTGTGTCATCGTAATTAAGTCAGCTGTATTTATGTAGATTATGGTTTATTTTTCAATTTGTATACTATGAACTCTATTCAACAAATCAAGTTTTTGTATTGAGTCTCCGTGTGCTCGCTTCACACTAGATAGCACTGGAGTATTAAATGTACACCATTTCAACCATATTGGCGTGAAAAATGTTAAGTGAGAGAATGTATGTGCCCTAATAACAATGTAAGGTGGTTCTCACGGATGAAATTTGAATTTGACCTGTAATTACTGTGTCGAACCGTCTATTTTCATCGAGGCCAAGAGACAATATGAGAAAAAAGGAAAAAGACCGATCTACTTCGTATATAATTGAGCCAGCACTAAATATTTAGAGTAGGTAATTTAATTATTGATGTAGAACGAACCGTAGATTCTGACAGTTTAGCCCCCCGCCCCAAGAAACGTTGTTCATAATTTGAACCAAGTTCATAAAAGGGAGCGTTGTGCCATTTGTAATGAACCATCGTTCAGCTGATCCTAGTTCAACCACAAGTTGGTACTGTTCGTATTCTCTTTGTACGGTTACAGCTAGTAATAGTGTTTATTCATTGCTGACGTTGCTTGTCATCTTCGGCTTTTTCCCATATCATATCTTTGTATTGGTATTTGTGTTTTTGTACAATAGGTATGTCTGACTATTTGTTTACAATTCGGAATCTAGTAAAAATCCATCATCAGTATATACATAATTATCTAAATAGGATTTCGTTTCTTAACGAAGAAGTTTAATACGTTTAACGCACGTTCAGATTTGTGTTAATTAGTTACTAGTTGTATTATGTATAAGTAAAAAACAAATCGCCAGTTGGCCACAATTGCAATAGGCCAGTTATCAGAAAATAGCGATATACCAGGTACAATTATAGTATATACATCGGTTTATTTTGTGACAAGCACTGTTTCTTAATTGTAAAAGAACTAATTTGAAGACTGGGAGGATAAAACCGTTACAACCTAAATAAACACATAAAGCCCTGTCCCTTCTAATCCTACGGTAAGCTTTCTACAACCTTGTGAAAAATTGTCCTGTAAAAAGGACAAAACAAATATGTATGTATCAAAACCCGGAAATCGTATTTCATTCCTACTGGGGCGCCAATGTAAATATAAATATCATGCAGGTCCCTATTTCCTTCTACCATCCATGAATATAATCCTGAGTCGAATGAATTCGCAGCTGTTAAACCCCGTAAAATGATAAAACGACGGCTTTCCCCAATCCGAGAAAAAGCAAATATTTAGGAACCGAATTGAGAATGTTCCTATTAAAGAATAACGACGATGTCAACATCAAGTTCCAATGCGACACTGTTTCTGGAATAAGTCGGGTGATGAATATCAAAGAGGGAATGCCGAGCCGAATCGAAATACATACGTATTGGTTGAAGAAGTTCACTATTTATTCTGTTCAAATCTAACTAACATCGAAGAAAAAGGTAATCCAACAAAAAAAGAAGAGCGGTAATAATTCATAAATACGTCACTCATTTATTGCTTCACGGAGTGAAAAAAGGAAGCATTGGTTTTAACCTACAGAGTTCAACGGCCCCCTGTAATTCCATTCTTATTCAAATTTATCAGTGGCCGCGTCAACAATTGTTAAATGGAGAAGATATTGTTTCTAACGGAATACGGGAAACGAATAAAACGCCGTTTTCCGCCCGTTCATTTATGTCAAGACTCATCGAAGGGAGTACATTTCCCTTTTTGTAGGAAAAGCGACTGGAAAGAAGAAATGTATAGGAAAAAAGCAGGCGATAGAATTGAATTTCAGTTGTAACCTGAAAAAATTACCAGCTGAAGCAGAAAAAAGTAATATAATAATAATAATAATACAAGCATTTACTAACAAATGCAAGTAGAATAGGGGTATTCACAATGTTTGTAAGATGTTAACTTGTGTTGTCTGGAAAAGTGTGAAAGGGGATGTATCTGCTCTGAATGAGAGTACAAGGACAGGTCAGAAATTTAAAAATAATTTATTGGTCTGATATAATTAACGTGTATTTAAGAATAACAATATATGTAAACAAACAAAAAAACAGCTGTTAAATTTATACGCCCTAACAGATAGCAATTTGACTACATATTCGACCTAACATCTCTAACATTGGCCCTGGCCTGTCGAACAACATTACGCATTCCTTTCTTTATTATCAGTGGGTCAATGATGGAATATCGAGTACCCCCCCCTCCCCTTCAATTATGTTAGTTACATAATATATGTAAAGGTCTGAATTGACCTACCTGTTGACTCGGAGCCCAACTTCGTTGACAGGTCGGATAATATTGAGGTATGTCTGTCCCCGAACTGCCAACGTCCGTGGTCTGTGATTCTCGAGTATGCCGACAATTTACTGAAATAGCAAAAGCTGGAATTGCCGGGGATTACGAGAAGTGAATAGGCACAACTCGGTACATGTTTCTATGTGTGTACAAGTACGGATTTGAACCTACACAAATCCAAATATCTATCTCCAAAATCTCCAATGTGAAGATGGAATAGGTTCCAAAAATGTAAGCTCACCCAACCCATTCGTAGGTCCATTAATACCACTACTATATTGAAGCCTTCTAATAGGGAAATAAATCATTCCCCCCTCTGAATTAATGACTCCATGTTTAAAACTTCTCTTATGATATAAATGACTACAATCTACTAATAAATTTTTAGAAACTGTCGTTTATTACTAATTCTACAATTATTCAAATATCGTGAGATGCGGTCTGGTGTGATGTAGGTATCAGAAAAACATTTTCTTTATCGTGCCAACGTTTCGATCTTTTATTGAGATCATCTTCAGGGCCTGGGATTTACAAACATAATTTACATTTAGAAAATACATATAGAATATGGAATTTATACAATGCAAAAATTATATTTTATATTCTATCAAAGTATTTCTACTCACTCAAAGTGTTTGTCTTCTGTGTAATTGTGCCATGTCGTGTTGAGAGTGCCAGTGAAATTTTGCTGTTTCATGTTTATATATGTTGTATTTTGAAGTGGTGGGGAAGGAAATGGGTATAGAAAAGACAATTTTGTATAGGTTTATAGGCGAAAAATATTTGATGTGTGGAATGTAATGTGATGATATATGTATGTTATCTGTATTGAATTTGATTAATGATGTTGGCGTAGCTGCGACTGAGCATCCCAATATCTGGACAGGAGAGTAAAACAACATATCTACGATTGCAAAAAACTCAAACAAAATCCTACAGCACTCGCTACCCACCACTTTGAACAACAACACACTTTTCAACAATCCAAAAATACTACATACAGAACAAAACAAATTTAAATGTAATTTTTTAGAAATGGTTTACATCAACAAGGATAAACACAGTATCAATTACAGAACAGATACATGCAAACTCAGTCGCAGCTACGCCAACATCATTAATCAAATTCAATACAGATAACATACATATATCATCACATTACATTCCACACATCAAATAATTTTCGCCTATAAACCTATACAAAATTGTCTTTTCTATACCCACTTCCTTCCCCACCACTTCAAAATACAACATATATAAACATGAAACAGCAAAATTTCACTGGCACTCTCAACACGACATGGCACAATTACACAGAAGACAAACACTTTGAGTGAGTAGAAATACTTTGATAGAATATAAAATATAATTTTTGCATTGTATAAATTCCATATTCTATATGTATTTTCTAAATGTAAATTATGTTTGTAAATCCCAGGCCCTGAAGATGATCTCAATAAAAGATCGAAACGTTGGCACGATAAAGAAAATGTTTTTCTGATACCTACATCACACCAGACCGCATCTCACGATATTTGAATAATTATCCGTTAACGGTCACTAATCTCTACATAATTCTACAATCTAACACCACCCATAAATATATATCGAACATTTGGATGTTCTTCAAATCACTTTTGTAAAAGTAAAAATCTTCTTGCAAATTATGTAAACGGGAAAAATAAAAAACGCGATTTAATTCCAGCTTAACTTAAACCATAATATTTTCCCGGAAATATTGGTAAGTAGTTACAAATATAAACGTTACAGTTAAAAACTCAACTAGGTCTGGATATTTCCTTCGCTTGTGTGTATTCATAGTAAGAATAAACGCACTGGTTACATCAACTGCACGCTACATTACTAACGGTTGGTTAAATTGTAGAATAAAAACAATAAATTTGTGACAACGGTATCAATAAAATAATGTTTTGTTTACTGAGAAATAAAAGTACATTTTAATTTTATACAATAGTAGCCAAACTCCTAAAGCCTAAATACAGTTCGTACAATATTTCTTTCTATCTTTCTAATCTTTCTATGCATACGGTTTAAAAGAAAGCTCCAACTTTGCCAATTAAAATTATTAGTAATGTCGACAGAATTTTTTCGTTATACAATTTGTAGATAATTATATATTTATTTGCACGAATATACTGATACCCACTTAACACTTGCGTACAAAAATAAGCGAACCTTAATATAGCGTCGCTTTTCTATTTTGTTTTCTATAAACCAGTAAAAAGAAAATAATTCTGCGATAAAATAGTTTAAATTGTAAAACATTACAATAGTATAAAGAATGTAATATACAGCCAATGTTCATTACCTGAAAGTGGAGTTTGTGAACCTGGGCTTACCTGAAATATAAAAAAACATGTTGAAAACTAGCAAAAACTGATAATAGATTAAATTAAAAATTCAATTAACTTAGTTAATCAAAGGTGAATACCAATTATTTTCAATATCAGGAATGATAGAATCTATATCTTCATTTAACAAGCACGACTAATTTTTTCACCTTTTAAATGAATAAAGGAAAGGAATATTATTTGAAAATAGAACCAGTTGGTGGAAAGATAATAGGGCAGCCGATTGTGCCAATAGTGACTGGACCAAACATTAGAATTTAAACTGGCCCGGTGTTGTGTATTTACTGCACTGCTCGTAGGTCTTAATACATTCTATAATCCGAATAGATCAAGAATTCAAATTAGACTTGCTCATCATGATCCATCCGGATCGATAAGGGATAGTGAAATCCTAGGAATACAGTTCCGCACAATATGTTGAACCAAGTTGTTTCATTACCCCTGGGGATATAGCAAGGACATCAATGACGATGCCCATTTGAAAATTAAGATTAGGTTTTATGAAGAAACACAAAAGACAAACTGTGAGTCATACTTGCGATTTCGCTGATATTCTTGACCTTGCATAAAAGCACAAGAAAAAAAAATACTTTCACTCACGTATACTTCCAAAAGGCCCGTCGTTTAAAGTCACGAAGGAGTTGAACGGCGATATTATGAAAGGAATTACGTTTTACGGCAGGAGTACATCAAAACTTTCACTCTAGAGAGCAATTTATAACTATCGCCCAGAGCTCTGGCCTTCACCTTACAAAATATGGTAATTATTGGACTTTGAGGAACCGATCAGCGCGTCGAACCATAAAAGAAACATAACCTCCCAATCTGATTCTACTTCTGAACGATTGCAACAACCTACCATTTTGATTAAATTCATTTGTTTAACATTTAACAGTACATGAATTTATCGCGGGCATGGAATAAACAACGGAATCGAATTTAAAACTAAATTTCATACATATCATTATCTAGTAAAAGTAATAGCATTAAGATGAAAACAATATTATGTACATAGAAAAAGCATTTGCTAGTCCGTCTGTTCTTGCCAGGTATATGTAATATAATACAAATGTAATACGTATTAGGTCATTTTTCAGTTCATGCTTGCGTGTTTCATTTCGCGTGATTGATAACATAATAAACAGATATGATCAAACCGGTGACGAATGTTCAACAACTACCACAAGAAAACCACACCCAATATTTTATCCAATGATACGATTCTACAGAGGCCGGCATAAACTGCCCAGAAGAAAGATGTAAAATAAAGCAAAATAAAAGAAATTGAGCATAATTCTGATCAACTATCATACATCCCAAATAAAAATTACTTAGAAAATTAAATGAATTAGCGCCAACCCTTTCTTTCCATTTTTCCAGGTTTCCTCCAAATCTTTCGTCGCAAGATAAGCCGTAAGTAACAATCAATTAACTGAACGATATTTAACGACGATTGATTGATCATTCGAAAAAATTCTATTCGGAAAATTCGGTTCAGAAGGTTTCTATTGATAAGACCATTTAGTGAAATATACATACCATCCTTAACAATAATGAAAACAAATAAAACTACAATAACGTTGGTAATCTGTGAAAATAATTTTTTCATTTATTGGTTTCCGCTCTTGCCGGATGAACGAATAGAAAGAAAGGATCCTCATTTAAAAATCTTTGATCTAAGTAAAATGGTATTTATTTATTATCAACAATCAAGGCATTCGCCTGGGGGAGCACACTAAGTAGATCGGCTCTTCTCACTCAATACCGAACAATAATTGAATATACAACAAGAAAATCTTCCTAACGTTGTACGTACATAACTTCAGTACGATCGATGAAGTTCTAAGTTTATTCTGCACATCTATTATCGAGATTTATAATTCATTATATTTAGTGGTCTATTTGCCAAATAGTCTTTCAATTAATTACTCTTTTGATGTGAGCTTTGGTCGAAATGAAAAGTTACTATCACAAGCGGGATTAGAACTCAGGTCGAAATAAGCCGAAGGTCGTGGGTTCCAAATCCGCTCGTGACACTAATTTTTTTCATTTCGGCCAAAACCTTACATAAAAAGATTCATTAATACGAATAATATTGTCTGATTCGATTAGAATTATTAATTCATGTGTCTCTTCTTATCCGAGGGTACGTTTAATAACCGTATTGAATTAAAATTGCTACATTTTTTATTGTCCGTTCAATCTCACAACAAGCATTATGGATCGGCGTTGAAGTGACCATCCATTTGAATGTAAACATCCAACCTGAATCATGGATCTAATGAATAAATGTTTTTCAAATAGCAAGCAACAAGCCATATTCTATTGATGTTAACTCGTAAAGTTTCATTATAATTTGAAAGGGGGTGAAGTTAAGCTCACGCCACCCAAAAGAGAAAGACATAGGTGTGGATTATCTTCTCTTGCCATGCTTCATTCCATTTTTCTACGATAATTTAGGGGACATTTCTTTGCGGCCTATAAAAATCCTAATGCGGCAAGTTTCGTGTACAGCAGTAGAGAAATTGAGTTGTTAAGACAATTTAGACATCTCGTCGACATCGAAAGGAAATGAGAGAATGGTGGTGCGAATGGAGGGGGGTCATAAATTGTGTTGTGCAATTCCAAGCTGAGAGCTCGGACCGCGCATCCTCAGGTCTCATTGGAAAACCAGAAAGATGTTGCATCCTCCAGGCTTCGGAGATCTCATTCTTCGTTTCACAACTACTGAACTGCACAATGGAACACACCTCCCTAAGCTGATTTCTAATTTCTTATTTCCGTCCATTATTTTCTATTCGACGCTTTCTAAACTAGTCATCCAAGTAAGTGCCTCATGACACGCGTCCGAGTGACAATATTACTGATTGATTTCACTTTCAAAAACAGAAAACATGGTATGAATAAAGCAGGGGAAGTAAAGAGAATAGAAACTTCAGTTTTTTTTAATATAATTTAAATGACTATGTACTTTGTATGTTAGCCAGACACATAATGCGTATTCGTTTCGTAGTCGTCGGGAACCGAACCCGCGACCGCGGTCTACGCGGGGTCTACGAGCCGGGTATCTCACGTTAACCACTCGGCTACCGCGGCCTCACTATTTTCTAACATGAATCACCTCAGATAGTAAATTAAAATACAGCATCGTAGTCTAGGTAAATATTCAGCTATCATGAGATGCGGTCTGGTGTGATCTAAGTTTCAGAAAAACATTCTTTTTATAGTGCCATCTTTTATTGATCTTTTATTGATATCATCTTCAGGGGTCAGACTGTTTATCTTCTGGGTAATTGTGCCATTCTTGCGTGTCGTGGCACTCTCAACACGACATGCAAGAATGGCACAATTACACAGAAAACAGTTACAGTTTTTACAGAAGAGTTTTTCTGCTTAGTTTTCAATGTTTCAAAATACCAAAGAATACAAACGCAAAAAATGCAGAGGTAACTGGTAATGTGGTGAAAGAAAATCAAATGCTTTTAGTCAACCAAAATGAAAACGAAAATCTACGTGCAATATTGAGTTGGCAAATTGACATAAAAACTAAGATATATGTGGTGATAAAACACTCAACACACGGCATCGCCCTTTCGTACAATTTGCGTGGATGTTGTCAATCGGAACTTCACTGTCCATAAAATTTCCTTCACCTCGTAAAACGAAAAAAATAAAATTAGAATAATAATATAAATAAACGGAGGCTAGGATGTCGCTAAGGAAATTTCATTTGGTAATTGTTTCGAAAGGAACGCCGTACGAATAGAATCAAGGAAGCAAAGTAAATGTGATTTAATTAAAGTTATACCGCTGGCTAGAAACATGTAAAGTGCTGTCAGGATTTGTCACAAAATACCGACTGCCCATCCGGGTTTCGACGCATTCTCAATCAATCAACATCCGTCGCTCATCCTTTTCACCCAGTTCTTTCTCCTTTCCAATGCCGCCACAAACGGGTCATACAAGTTCCTTCCTCAATTTGAAGTCTTAGTTTCACTTCCGGGAGGCTAACCGCCTCGAAATAATGTAAGATGACTTACAACCCGACTTCCAGTCGAGGGAGTTCTATAGTATAAACTACTATCTACAACTGGAACATCGAAATACACGTACCATCAAAACTTGTGAACAATCGGTTTAATAAACGCTGTAGTTTCAAATTTACCCATCTGTCTGCTTCACAAAAATGATAAAATATCTTGACATTATGTTTATCATAGCAATGACAACTCTTAAAAACAATACGTGTAAACATTATTAGAACACGTAAATATTTTATAGTATGCACTCCCCAATTTATTATCCCAATCGAGAATTTTTTCCACAAAATCATGCATCGTAGTATGTGTGTTTATTTATTAGCATTCAGGTAAACCGCCGGGAACAAAACTAATTTAGTTGACTCGTGCCAATAGCGTATTAATAGAGTGAAGCTTTGGAGAAATTTGTTAATTGGCAAATATATTTTCCGTTTGTCTGTTGTTTTAATAGATGTCAGTGCCTCAGTCTCTTCAAACATAATACTTTAATCAGTTACCCTACATCAAAACTACTGAGATGGAGACTAAAACTAGAAGAATATAATTTTGAAATTAAATACAAAAAAGGACAATGCAATTCTAACGCAGACGTTCTATCTAGAATAGAAATACACATAAACGAAGGAAAACACCCATTGGTATTACTCCAATGTTACAATAATATTGTTTTATCAATTGATACGTCTGTCATTATCACTTTCACTGTTATCACCATCACTTCCTAGAAGGTTTCGCGGCCATTGTCTCTTCAGTCGGCGAGGAGGGTTTGAGGGGATCAGTCGAGATGCGATGTTTCTGATGTGTTGATTTAAGTTAGTTGGTAGGGTTTTGTGAAATGTACGGTACATATTTCATCTTGTACAAAAGGAATACGTAACTCTGTATGTGTAGTTTGGTTTGATACATAAAATGGAGCGTCTAGCATTTTTGTAATAGACTGGGCAGTTTGAATGCGGTGGATATTGGAATGTTTGGCTTAACCCCACACTTCCAGTCCGTAAGTTCAAATCGGTTTAATTACGGTGTTGTAAAGCAGTCTATTATTTTTGAGAGGTAAATTCGAGCCTTTGTCAAGAATCGTACAAGAATTTTAAATCGTGTCATGGCCTCCTGACGTTTCAGTCTTGTATGAGGATTCCACGTCAGGCGTTTGTCGATGTAAAATACGAGGTACCGACTACCGCACCTTGTGCGCAGTTGGAAGGGGAGAGTAGTCGGGGGGGGGGATATTTTTGCGAAGTGTTGGGTAAAGTATCCTTCGCCAGGTAATGTGGGTGGATTATTCCGTGTTAAATTTTATCCTTTTCTTGTTACACCACGACTAGTAGTATGAGGTGTTGTTGGAGGTTTCGATTGGAAATGACAAGGTCGGGGTTGCTAGAGAGAATTGCCGTATCGTCTGCAAGTGTGAATGTGGTGGTTTCGGGATGAGTTGGCATGTCAGCTGTGAAAATCTGGTACAGTGTAGGGGCCAGAACGCTACCCTGAGGAACACCAGCATGGATAGTAAAATATGAAGAGAGGGAATGGCCTTCAACAACTTGGAAGAATATGTCAGTGAGGTAACTGTGCAGTACGAGATAGTAGGTGGATGGAAGGATGTCCTTGAGCATGAACAGCAGGCCCGGGTGCCAAACTGGAACAAAAACTTGGCTTTCGTCAACGATCAATAACGTCTATCACGCGGTGAAATTGCTGGATAGTTGAGTGGCGGTTGCGAAAACCAAATTGATGGGCTGGCCTTACGTTTTGAGAATTTAGAATCGGAAGAATTCTTTTAAGTAGGAGTTTTTCTAAAACTTTACCCAACGTAGGCAGTAAACTTATTGGCCTGTATGAAGTAGTGCAATGTGTTCATTTTTTGGCCTAGGGATCATTCGAATATACGAGCGCTTCCAAGCTATGGCGAAGTAGGTTGTAGGAAGAACAGAATTAAATGAATATGATGGCCTTTATGAGAACGTGTCGGGGAATGTTTGGAGTAATAAGATCAAAACCTGGGGCATTCTTGGTATTTAGGTGTTGTATGGTAGAATGAACGTCAGAAGGTGAAAAAGCTTTTGGAGGGAGGGATAATGGAATCGGTGAAAGTAAATATTCATTGATAAGTTCTTAATAAGTATGTCTATTATGTTGACGTGTGGGGTGAACACTGTGCTCAGGTAAGAGGCAAAAGCATGGTCCAACTGCTGTCGATTTGGCGAAGCGGGGTAGGCATTTTGTGGTAAGATAGAGGATTCTTAGCTGCCACCCAGAGAGATTTATTGTCAGTGGTTAGGATTCTGTAAATAGTCTGAATCGGTCGGAGCGATACGCTTGCAATTCCGTAGTCATGTGTTAGTTTATATAATTTTCGTTTATCGGAAGGGTAAAGTGTTCTTTGCTCTTCTTTACGAGCTTGCCTTTTTATATATTTGTAATACATAGGGTAGCGAATATAAAGCGGTACGTTAATGTGCTGATAATATGTGCTTTGTGGATGTGTGTGAATTGTTGAATCACTGATAGATTCAGTTATTGATAATATAATTTTTCGATTGCAACGTCTATTTAGTGGTGTGTTTTAAGAGGGTTTGTGAGATTTATTTTCTGTTCCAAATGTATTCCAAATTTTTTCCAGTCTACTGTGTCGTGTATTAATGTAGCTGTAGGGACATTTGATGGCAGTGTACTGTAAAAATAGGTGGAGGAATACTAGACTGGTGTCTTGATTCGGTGGAATTCTGTCTTCTTAATCGTTGTAAATCTTTGTGTGTGATGCATCCTCTGTCCTTGGCTCGATGATTACTATTACACAACGAACTGACAGCTGGAGTTTCTTTTGATTTCGTACAATTTTCGCTCCAATGATAATTTTGACAGTGTTTACATTGCGAAATTTTCTTATTTTTGAATGGGTCTTCTACACGTATACGACAACCGTAAAGATGGGTAATCATAAATATATCTTGATTATTTGGTGAGGGTTCGAGGTTCAAAAAGAAAAGCAGCAGTTTGAGTATTGAGCCAGATTGGATATTGGTAACATTTCGGACACTGAAACCTACGTCTTTTTTTTATTTGATCTGGCGGGATGGAGGGATGAGGTTTTCTTAAGACAACTGTAAATTCTCGTTCCTCTTTTTTAATTGGTAGTTGTGGAAGTAGCATTTTTGTGCTTTAAATGTGTGTATTAGTTTCCTGTAATCGTCAGAACCTTTCACGCGAACAATGGTGCAGTCAGTTCTCGCCTGACACTGGAAATAATTTGCCCCAAGACCTTACTTTATGCCTACATGAAATAAGGTGAAGTTAACTGTTTCGAACGACGATCGGGGGAGGCTGTTTCGAGGTGTTATTTTGTGCGTTTGCATTAATATTTGTTATTTAATGTGGTTAATTTTGAATTTCCTCGTCATCATCTATAGCGATTTCATTTATTTTGTTATTTCAAAACGATTTTTTACGAAATCTTTTGCCGTATTATAAAACAATACTTTAAGGCTATCGAAAGGATAGAATTGAACTGATTGTCTTTATTTTTCATCGTATAAACATTTCGTTAATATTTTTTCCTTTGATTTCTTGTAAAATAATTTTTTGTTTATATCATTTTGTGTCACCAATCACATCAAGTTCATAATGTTGACATTTAAGTGGAAAAACACGAAAATCAAGGCGTTAAACGGCGTCGCAACATTAATTCTACATTGATTTAAATGTTTTTAATTAATTACGAAATATTCGTTACAGCAATTATATTTAAGTTATATGTTTGTGTCCGGTTAATAATTTTTATTGAAAGTAATTTAGTTGTACCGAAATACGCTCCAATTAATGATGTTTCTTAGTATATATAACGTTCCGATTTAAAGAGCCGCCATGCCCCTACACACGCCCTAACAGTGCAAGGAATAGGACCAAGAAAGGGCTATACTTTTTTAAGTGCTAATTAAATCCCCTTTCAGGCTTCTGTGGGTAAACAGCTAATTTGGTGGGAAAAAATTATTTGGTGGTCAAAATTTTAATAATAATAATAATTTCCTTATGTTTCTTTATAAAACTATAAAACAAGAATTAAATTCCATTTTAAAATTAAAATTTGTAGATTTCAGATAAGCTTGTTCTATGATAAAAAGATTCTTTAAATTAAAATAATAATTAATAAAATATATTGTCGTTTTATGTGAAATAAATTATAATAAAAAATTCAAATTCAACTATCATTGGTTGTCGTATTTATTGTGATTTCAATAAAATATAAAAGGTGCCTGATCAATAAAAGAAATCATTGTAGTGAGGTCCGATAAAAAACCTCTGGGACCTTGTTTTCGATTTTCGAATTCAGGGTTGGGCCCAACAAAAAAAAAGAAGAAGGAAGCACGCTACCTTACATATATACACACACACTGCACTTCGTTGCAGTTGTAATTACAAAGTTCTATCATCAGTGGCCAATCATTTAAATCAGTTTGAACAGTTTCCGTTCTA
Source organism: Cimex hemipterus (assembly GCA_039619505.1). Taxonomy (NCBI): domain Eukaryota; kingdom Metazoa; phylum Arthropoda; class Insecta; order Hemiptera; family Cimicidae; genus Cimex; species Cimex hemipterus. Next base: position 35,624,194 of record CM077103.1, on the reverse strand, counting down.
AAATCTGTTTGCATATCACGACGTCACTGGACCAAACCCATTAAAAACATAATGCTTGCTTTGGTTTTTCGAAGAGAATTGGAGGTTCAGAATGGCAGGAATGCGCGATTGTATTTCAGTGCAATGGGGAACCAATTTATTTACAGTAACAAAGCCACTAACGACGCCATTGTGTTCCTGCGGGCCCCCGGTAATACCTCGGGAACTGGAATGAGGTGATCGTCTGACCCGTATTCGCTACTTTTAATTGGAATTAATCTCAGACCTAATTGCCCACATACCATCTCTGCTAACCCAGTGTTTATGGAAAACGCGGCCTACAACCGGAAAGGATTCCGTTAAAAACGGGTATAATCGAACCTACGATCGTATTCTTCGGCGTCATTTACTTTGAACAGTTGGGAAAAGAAGAGGAAACGAAATAATCTGTCATAGCCGCTGAATCCCGACGTTCATCGTACACTAAGGTCATTAATGCCTTGTTAAATAAATAAATAAAAGGTCATTGGACGGGCTGTCCTAAAACCGAACTTTGTGGAAGCAAATAGTAAAAATTGGCGGATCTTCAAATAACTCACAGAACGTAGAGCGGAAGCTCGATGAACTTCGAACCTTCGTTTTAATAATAATGTTATCTCTGGTACGCCTATTTTCGCTGAGTGATGCTGCGCGTTAGTATGGTTTTTATTTCTAATTGATAGATTTTTCGCATTTGTAAATTTTTCATTGAGATGAATCAGGATTTTTTTACCATAACAACGTTTACTGCATTTCCGCTTCTTGTGCACTTTGAAATCTTTCAACGGTATAATTTCTCTTTTACATACCAGCATGCATCAGGATGAACATTCTTATCTCATGCAGAAAAGGAAGGGATATTAGCTTTTACTCAGATATTTGGGACAAGCTATAGTGATATATAATGTCAAATCTTTTAGTAATGAGTAATCTTTTACGTGATAACGTTTCCTTAAAAAAGAAGACCTGAACAATTTAAATTTAATTATTCGTCTGGTCGCATAGTTGGTTATCTAACCATGCTCTAGTTCAAACATGTACGTTCTTCACGGGCCTGCTTGGCTCACAAATTCAGGAGTAAGCTTCCGGCGGTTGAACATTGGAGGCACGGTGTTCACATAAAATTAGCTTATCTCCCCTTGGAATTAGAGGGCCTCGCATTAATTGCCGCGGTGTCGTTAATCCTCCCAAAGTTATCCGGAAGACAACCGGCCGAGAAATACTTCCTTGGTTTCGTCGAGCGGGGGTAATTGAGGCTTCCTGAGGATGTGACAATCCTCCCCTGAAGGAAGACAATAAACAGGCCACCATCCGGAGAAAGCTTTTTTCGTAGGCTGGGAATCTCCATTGTCGTTGAAGGCTTTAGTCCTCAACCTCGTGTCCTGTTCTATTGTAATCTTCCATATTTATTTCCACTAATATTTCTTCTTCCTTCAAGACGCTTTATGATGAGAGTTTTATGGCACAAAGACACAAAGAAGGATGGTTTCATAATTTCAAAAGTTAAGTTATACATACTAAGCAACAAAATTTTGGTTTGCATTTGAAATGAATTCGTTAGGTTTTTTCATTATAAATTATGGTGTACTGCTTATGGTAACATTCCTCTAGGATATGGCTCAAACTAATTGTAGAAAACTAAGAAACACAGTTGAACTAGGTAGGTCTTTGTGGAATCGAACATTTCTAAATAATAAAAGTTCTAGAGTTTTATAATAAAATGCACTGCATATTAGTATTTCTTATAATAGTATTACCTCAGGCAACGATCCGATGTTTAATTATTATTACCTGTGATATTAAAAAATTCGTCGTAGGAAAAAAAAAGAATTCTTGTACCTAACCCTTAGCCATAGTTTTATTGTTTTCTCTGTAATTATTTTTGACAGACCTTGCGAAGGAACACGGTACAGCAAGGTATGCATAGAATCGCTTAATATGTTTGTAATCCGCTTTGTGCTTTTTCTTGGGTTACGATTGGCATAAATTTCTCACTATACCGTACATGCAACAGATTAAACGATCATCCAGTTTTAAGTTACATCTTAGTAACAGTCTATCCGGGGGGAAAGCCTATCTCGGCCATATTAATTTTAAGACATTAAACCAATTCCAGCGAGGTAAAATTCCCCCAGCTAAATTGACTATTAGCAGAGGCCAATCCTTTTCACTTTCACGGGATTGCGTTCAGTAAATATCAGTGTGTAGAGATTAGTGACCGTTAATAGATAATTATTCAGATATCGTGAGATGCGCTGTGGTGTGATGTAGGTATCAGAAAGACATTTTCTTTATCGTGGCACGATACCTACATCACACAGACAGCATCTCACGATATCTGAATAAATACTAAAGTGTAAATCTTCAACCGAGATAAATTCACCGATTACGAAAGCCCGTCGTGCTGAAGGATTTACATTGCGGGACGAAGCTTACGTCCAGGAGAAAAGTCAACACAGAATTTTATATCGGATTGCTTCCAGTAAATATCCAAACGCGCTAAACTTCACCAGAAAGAAATTTACAAACGAGGACGAACTTATGGCCGGGGAAAAGTTAATACCGGGGCAATTCATCAGTCTTATCGATATCAAACGCGACAAAACTAATATCCTGGACTTTATCTAAATTACACGTCAAACGGCTATCTCCCGATACACCCTCATGTCCTGTTGACACCCATTATATAATCTGACAACAAAACAAATGAAAAGCAATCAAACAGGCAGAATTTTAAAAGTTAATTATAGTATTCAGAGATGATAAAGGATAGCTCCTTGGAGTTATACTAATGTGTCCTATTCTCCACTGCCGGAAAGCTCCATTATCCTGCAGCGTTTTCTAAATTAGATTAACGTTGTGTCATTAAAATCATTGTTTCTGTTTGTATGCTTAGTATTTACAGGCTTTTATATTTATATTTTACAATAAAAATCAACGCTACAAACAGTATAAAATCATTGGATTCAAAATTAAACATGAAAACCGTTTATACGATAAATACGAAGAACAAGAAACAACGTATAATTTATAATGAAATTTTATAATGATTATTTACATTATCTATAGTGGAAAACCTGATTTCTTTTAACCCTCAAATTTTGGGAACCACCTGCTTGTCGCGCTCCTGCTCACTCTATGTAGGGATCGAAAGCTACTATTATATAACCTTCTGTATAGTTTCAGTTTTTTTTATATTTGCAAATCTTCAAATAATTTTAAAGACATATAGAAGGTAGGTAGGATGCTACTTCTTTCCATGTGTCTAGTATATGTCTCCATTCCGTAAAAGAATTAAGAATTCAAACATTTAACGATTCTTAGCTACAATTAAATTCAATTTCGTTATACCGAAATTCGGTAACAGTTTCAGTATTAAAATAGTTAGTTAAATATTTTATAACTATTATTTATATTAATGGGATTCCGAATCACTTGATGCTATTAAGTTTTCTAACGGATATATTAATGGGCTCCCATGATTTGCGGCCGACTATTTTCAAGGCAATTATGACCCTTCCTTGGTGGTCATATATTCCTATTCACAAAAGTGGAATTTAGACAAAACTGAAAAAAAGTTTATAAAATATCGATACTCCACCTGCGATTTTCAGAAAAATAATGACACGGTAACATCGATATTCAAAACCTGGAACAACGGTCGCCACCATCGATGTTTTCTAAACATAGACCATCCCTAGGGTAAGTATTATTTACATAAAATGAAAAAAATAGGCTCGACATGTATGGAGGAAGAGTGTAAAGGAGCCGGAGGAAAAGGGACGCCTCATTGTTTTAGTATCCCCTGTATCCCACGGGAAATCTATGGGGCGCATGTTTACCCCTCCTTGCACTTATCCTAACAATCTTCAGTTGTCATCATACAGACAGCCACTCATTTTAGAAATAATCATTTAATGAAAACATTGCCTGTTATCTTACAAATAACTCGTATTCTTATACAAACTTGATTTTTGAAGTTTTTGGTTGGGAGGTGAACGAGGACTTCATCTTCGAGGTTACTGGTCATTCCACCTTCTCAGCTGCCTTAATAGTGTACTACTGATATTTCTACCATGTACTTTTTACTAATAAATAATTAAAAAGCAACAAACTATCCGAAATCTCACTTATTTTTTATCCCCCCTCGAAACTGTAATGAACTAATTTGCAACTGATTCGGTAATGGAAGAATGAATGCGATACCATCGCACTCTGTACACTTCCTAATAAGAATCTAAAATTAGTAAAAGATTAAAAATTGCCAGGAATATAATCTAAATTCCTTCCTTATTAAATATGATTGGAAACACACTACCAAATTGTTTTAATAATTGTATACTACCATAATCGTGCTCCTACAGTTTCATTGACGTTTCGAGCGACGAATTATTTCTGCAAATTGTTACCGAATCCCATTTAACCATTTTTTATTTTCCTATTTCATTATGATAACTGTTAGAGGTTAGATACCCTTTCATGACATAGGTACAACTAAAAATCGAGTAGTGATCGGAGTATAATATCATGATGCCCTTCTCTCCTTTCTTCCACTCTAAAAACACTTAACCTAAAGCTAATGTAGTGGGTCTGTAGTGTGACTCCTAATAGTTTTCAATATTCATTTCTATGTGTTTTATTCTTAATATTTTATATTTATACACGAACAGTTAGTTTGTATTACAATTATTTGAAAATTTTCGAAAGGAATTAACTCTAAGGCTATACTATAAAGGGACTTGAATTGTACATTTCTGTGAATTTAACAATAAATTTAAAAAAGGTATTTGTTAAACATTTTACTGTCTAAGAGTTTAGTCTAATTTTGCTGAATATGTACATAATTGAATAATTATTGGTACCAACCTGCCACATATATTTTCTTAGGGATCACATCAAATTTCAATTTCAAATTTAGTATAAAAAGTTATGTGTGTGCTATTACTTTTCTGTACACAAAAGTTCCATGTTGAAGGCATTTTCTGAAAATAACGTACAATTCGCTAGTTTTTCTTGTGTAATTCCTTCTGCATAGTAGGGATTTTATTCGCACCTTTTCTTATGACCTCTGAGCTAGCTCGCTAGCAAATAAACTAACGCGTTTAATTCAAATAGAAACAAATAGTAACGAGTAATTTCCGATCCTGAACCCTTGTAGGGAACCCCCGTATTGACCCAGTTCACCCCGTCCTTATTGAGACGGAGGAAATAAACCGCCTCTAATGGATTCGTAGTATTTATTCTAAAGGCTCTTTCCAACCAGATTCGATTTATATGTCGGATATTGAAATGCAGACGGAAATAGATGTTGGAGAGACAAGCCTTCTCTCGATGTTGCTAGACTGGGCGGAAATTTGCGGTTTAAGCTTTTTACCCCTTCGCTCCACGCCGGTTTTCTAACATTTGGTTAGGGAAAATATATCATTTTACTGGACAACTATAAATCTCTTATTTAATCAAATAATATGTAATTCATCGACTGGACTAGTGATTAAATTTTTCTCATTCCTCATCATCAGGTTAAAGGCCAATTCTCTCTTACGATGTAATGGAGGGCTCATTGGAAAAGTGCTCCGGAGAAGTCTTTTATTTATCTATTTTTATTATTATTCTTTTAATCATTGGTTTTCATTGGACTTTTTCCCCACACACTTCCCCGCCAATCCTAAGTAACCAAGGCCACTAAACTAGTTCCTATGGTATCCAAATTTAGGAAATCTTACTTTACTTAACGGCTTCCTTCGGCGTGTCCTAAAAAAGAAGACCCAACGAAGAAAGGAAAATATTTTAGTTACTATTAATGTACCTAATCTAATATGTACATATTCTTAACATATATGTTGTTGTAACATGTTTTTTTATTGTCTTTTTCGAAATAAAACGATGAAGGGAGAAGATTTTAAGGGAAATTAAGCTAGTAACGCCCTAAGTAAAGGAAGTAAACAAGAAAAACCTATATAACACATTTTTTTATATTGCCTTCGTCATACTCGTCCTGCGTGCATTCGAAGTAGAACGAAGACGTTAATTTTCAAACCAAACTTGAAAAAAATATTTTGAAATTGTTTTTTGATTTAAAACAACTTCGGGTTAAGATTTAAAGATCAATTAAGCTAGTAAAGCCTTTAATGTAAAATACAAACTCTAAAGACCAAAAACATTTTTTTTAAATTATTCAGAGATCGTGAGATGCGGTCTGGTGTCATGTAGGTTTCAGAAACACATTTTCTTTATCATGTCAACTTTTCGATCTTCATAGCGGTCATATTGAGAACTCAAAATGTTTCCCTTATGTGTAATTGTGCCATTCTTGCGTGTCGTGTTCAGTTTTTTTATTGTCTCTTTCGAGCATACTGTTACATATTTACTATACATAAGCTAATAATTATGGGCTATAGGAATAATCAACCCGGAATTAAAAGAACATGGTAGCTAAGATCCAATAACCAATTTAATCTTTACTAAAAACATACAACCTACACAGGTACTTTTATCGACTGAAGCTCGGCTAACAGACTTGACGTCCTCAAATGTGTTATTTTGTTAAAACAGTTCAGAAATTACCGTGCCATTTCTTTGTTTGGTGAATCCAGAAATCTGGTTGAAATCACGATGCTACAGCTCGATCCTCAATATTAGGCGAAATGCCTGGGTTAGCCTTCTTTTCGTGCCTATGTCCCACCTTCCCTACCAGTTATCTATCCAAACTGGAAGAGAGTCCCGGATCTACTTCCTAGGCGTTCTCGTAGCCAATCTTTATCTGACGCACACCAATATTCTGTTGGCTCCTTTGAATGTTTTAGCTGTTGGATTGCAATTGAAGTTTAGAGTCTGTGTCGATTGCTGGAAGGAAGGATTTTGAGGGCGAGAATACGGAGATTGCTTTTGTTCTCAGGATCGGCATTCTTAGACTCTGCTTTGTAGATGCTTCTTCTCCTGCTTTGGAATTTTGTTCTCTAGGCATGGTCCTCGTTTCGTTGCAATGGGCAGTATACTTTTTGTAACTGATAGAGGGTACTCTTGGATTCATCTCCCATTTCGATTTCGCCATGGAGCTCAATTTCGCGAAAAATATTTCGCCATTTCGTCGATTTTGACTGTGAATTAATTTCCATTCTTGCTAAAATTAGCCAAAGGTGTTCGTGCCACAAAAGATCGTTGATATGTATAGTTTAGTTTACTTTACAGTTAATACATGTTAATGAGTTATTTTACTAGTGGTTTTATTTAATTAAACTGGAAAATGGAACGAGTAAAATTGGCATATAAATTTTAACTTTTATAGACTTGGAGAAACACTCAAATAGATTACTGACTAGGCCGGGATTACTTATTCACAAACGCAATTTTTTAATGTCGTACAAGCAGCTAAATGAATTTCACGTTTTTATTTTTAATATTTATATGGAGTTAGTTCAAACTAATGCTCATGATATACCTAGAGTTACGTAGAAATATTTTATTTTGACATATCATGTACGCATATAAACGACAGATGTAATTTACATTTAACGTGGAAAATAATTAGCTTTACTCTATGTAACACATTAACACACTCAAGGTCACTGCCCGTTAGGGGCAACGTAGAATTTATTTTTGAGGAGAAAATAAGTCATTATTTATAACTTACGAGAGATAACTAACCCAGCTTAAAACTACAGGGATAAATGCGCTTATGTCAAGGTATCGCTATGGTGACAACTATTAATTTTGAATGATTAATTGCAAGAAGCATTACTGAATGGAGATTAATGTTTTGTCAGGTGGGTGTTTTATAGGGATTAAGTAGTCATCCGAATACCGCTCGGTCCGGTGCTGAAAACGAGGGTTTGCATGCTTAGATTAGACGAGTATAATGAAACGGAAGGATAATTTCATGCGACGTTCATAAACGGGTTAAAAGGCATGGGAAGGCAAGTAGCAAATGCCCCTTTCTCCACCTCGGCTTTTGCTGGAAAGACAAATAGTTCATGCACACATCCAGAGTGGGAACCCATGTTACAACGACCAGGAGTGCCTGAACAGAGGCTTCCTGTGTTTTGTAATAATGGAAGAAGATCCTGCCACATACAGTCGGAGAGGTCCGGTTCGACCTCTTAATAACCCCACCTGCAAATCATATTAATCCATCATATCTCGGTTAATGTCTGATCAATTCGTACTATCTTCACGGTTTTAACCATTAGCGCGTTTCAAAAAACGAGACAAATCGTGGGTTATGCTACAACGAAATAGAATTTATCATTGGGTTGGTTTTAGGATTTGTAAAGAAAACGCATAATGTCTACGCGAGTTTTTATATTTTATATTTTTTATCTTCTTTTCTATTTTTTTTTTTATATATTTTTCTATCTTTATATTCTTTTAAATTCGAAATTCTGATAGTTAAATACGGTATTATTAACAATCATATTTTAAATAGAAGTGTAATTGGACTTTTAAACAAATATCGATAGATCTGACTGATGTTTATGAAATGGAAGAGGAAATGACTTCGATAATCAAATTCCGATGGTTTTAACCCTATGTTGGGTAAATATATTGATGTTTTAACCCTATTTTGATCATTATTCAGAAATCGTGAGATGCGGTGTTATTTTGATCATAGGTGGAGCCTATATTTTTCCCTTTCGGCAATGCAATAAAGTATAATGCTTTATCAAATAAGTTTATGAGATGCGAACTGGATGCTGACTCATCCGCACCCCGCAGTGTGACATTAAATGGAAATGCTTTAACCCAAAGCACATTAACTCAATATCGAATCATAAAGCAACATATTTTTATTTGTTTTAATACTCGGCCTCTTTGGGTCTTGAGGAATAGTTTAATCGTAATACCTGATTGACCTTATACTATCTACTATGAATTTACTCGTTTACGCCGGGGAGAATTTTATTGATTTGTTTGTTTATTATCAAATATCAAATGGAAACGGAAAAAAAGATCTCGAGGTCCAGCTGGTTGGGTTTTGTTTTTGGAGAGTGGACGAACGCGTTGTAATTGTTTTTTTGTTTTTTTTATTAACTAGATTTGTGGTCGAGGTTGCAAATTGCGAGTTCCCCCGCCCGATTGCGAAAGTTGTTTGTTGTTTCTTCGCCCGCACATTGCTGTGAAATCAAATCGCCTGTAATTCATCGCCGCACATCATTTTGCTGTTCACAGGTCAGATCCTTCCTTTCCTCTCACATCTTCAATAAGACTTTAATTGAAGCGATTTTTCTCTTAATTATTAAATACTGCGAAAAAGAAAACATTTAAAACCAAGTTATTGTATAACTTGATCAATTTTCTGTAATAAGTCTTACATTATTCTCGTTAATCTATTGACCCTGGCCAGGTCATTTATTGTTCAATTTATGTAAATTAAATTAAATTTCTCATTCAATGTATGTGTATCATATTAATTTAAGATAGTTTAATTTAACATATCGTTCTTCATATCGCGTCCGGCTTTTGTCAGGGCGTCAACGTGAAGGAACAGGTTCCGGCGAAGTAGTAAAGGAAAGGAGCGTTGCTGCCAATTAAGGATAGCACCTTCTTCCAACAGCCTTATCTTTGTACAATTTTTAAATGAAATCTTATTTAATGGAATTATGTTTATATCATATGAAATCATATCATATATCAATAACATGGGGGAAGACGCTAAGCCCGAAAATTATAAAAATGTTCTCATGGCCAGTAGTATAGTACCATCGTACCTTTCTTTATCACAAAGCGTGGAAAATGGTCATTAACGAGCTCAAAGATCGAAAGTGTAAAAATTGTAAGAACACGTCAAAAGTGGGGATTGTAAAATCCATCATGTGCAAGACCTTCTACGCAACTTGGTTCTTACCAAACCAAAGAAGGATCACGTAACCTTTTCGGTGAGATCCGTTTCGACTGGCTTCTAATCCGTGGTTGATTGCCTTAAGTTGGCTTAAGATAATCAGTTTTGTCTACGTTTCTATTCGTATCTCTCTACACCTTTTTATTTTCATTGTCGGCCAATCAGTTTAACCTGCCTGCTAAATATGTTATCCCCTCTGCACATGTACCAATTTCAGGAGTTTGAACGAACTCATTATCTCAACCGCTGATTTGATTCTTCACCAGCAGAAGGCATAAGGGTGAAGCGTGCTTGCCATAATTGAACGAGAGCAATCAAACCAAAATAATCCAATTGTATTTTAAATTAATTAATTTTTTTACGAGGGTATTTCAATACGAGGTTATATGAACCCTCAGGGTGCCGATGTTTTTTTGGGGGGACAATGTGATCGGGCCGTTATAGTAAATTGAACAGGATAGCACAAATAGGGAAGCCTCCTAATTGTTCTAGTAATTTAAAATAGTGAAATTTGAGTATATTTTATTTAATGGCCGATAATCAGCAAGTATCTTACGAAATACCTTTGAAGAGTAACTTGTTAGAAAATGCTGGCAGTGTACAGAATATTTAACCATAATTTGAACCAAAAATCTTCATCACAACACACCTTCCAAACATTTCAGAAAAACAATTCCGACTGAATCCAACTACTCAACTATTTTTTAAACTTTTTTCCAATAATGACTCAGAACGAAACAAATCATATTTCCACAATCAATGTTAAATCGTATAAATATATAACATTTCACTGAGAATAAAATTGATTATTATTTTTTTTTTTTTTTTTTTTTTTTTTTTTTTTTTTTTTTCCGGGGCTATCGACATCGTGGTCATTTCAGCCCCACACTCAGTCTACATTCGCACACATCATTCATACGAATAAATACGTTCATACATTTTAACACATTCACACAGCACACTCATTCCGTTTGGTCGGTGGAGTACTTGATATTCCTCGACCGATCTACACTTAAACTAACCTAGATTGGGGTGGATGGGGTACTTCTATAAATATTCCGCCATCGACTCCGAACACGCACTCACTCGCTTTCATCGTTCGAGGGGCGATGGTGACGTTCTATTCACCCTCACCCCTCGCCATTCACACCAATAAATACTTGCACACAGACAAAACACAAAGACACATAACACATACTATATACAATAAAAAACCCCAATTTCCCCTAAAAAGCGGAACAGGGGACTCAGAAACTCGCTGCCGTGTTCGAGGACTCTTCTTGAATCCGGCGGCATGCCTGCACGCTCTCTGTAAGGAGCCAAGGCATGACACGCCTCTATTATGTGGGACACATCGAGCAACCTTTCTCTGCATAAGGGGCACCTGCGCGGGCTTTGGCCCATAAGCAGGTGCCCATGTGTCAACCGAGTATGGCCAATCCTCAGTCGGGTGAGGACAATCCCTTGTCTCCTGCTCAGATTCTCTGAGGGCCATCTACCGGTCGTGCTCTTGACTCTCAAGAGCCTCTCCGACGATCCCGCCCACTGACGCTGCCATCTTTCCTTTATCATATTTTTAACTGCGTGCTTAGCGTCAGAGGGCCTGATCGCGATGGTCCGATCTGGAGGGTGGGACGTACCGGCTTTCGCCGCCTCGTCCGCTCGTTCGTTACCCTCCAGGCCGACGTGTCCGGGAATCCAGACAACAACCACCGTTTTTCCGAGAGGCTCCAGCTCCGCGTATTTCTCTAGCAAGAGCACGACGAGAGGGTCCACAGAGAACCTGTCGCGTATAGCCCAGACAGCGCTCAGAGAGTCGGTACATACGAGGAAGGCTGAGCCCTCCCCGGTCCGCACCGTCTCGAGAGCGTGCCAAATCGCGTACAGCTCTGCCGTGTATACGCTGCAGTGAGGAGGCAACGACCAGAAGGTGGCTACTCCCTCGCTATACACAGCACACGCCACACCATCGCCGGTCTTGGACCCGTCTGTAAAAATCAGACGAAAACCGGCGTATCTATTTCTAAGTTCAAGGAACTTAGCCTTGTAGAGGTATGGCGGTGTACACGATTTAGGCAAGTTCGCCAGATCGTCGCGGACGAGTACGGCCGGAAAGGTCCAGGGGGGTGTCGGCCGGTGCCCCACCCGAAGCACCGTCCCCAGCGCCAATCCGGCCCTCCCTAAGGACTCACCAAAGCGGATCCCGAGGGGTCGCGTCCGCGATCGAAGCCTGTCGTAAACTACTCTGTACGGGCAGTGGAGAATTTTCATAGCAAAAGGGTGCTCCGGCTTGGCCAAGAACCCTGCCGCGTAACCGAGGGTGAGCTGCTCTCTACGCAGTTCGGGAGGCAAGACCCCCAGCTCGCAGCACAGGCTGGCCAAGGGGCTGGTCCTGAACGCCCCGGAGATTGCTCTGAGACCCTGGTAATAGAGCCTATCGAGCTTTCTCAGGCGCGTTTTTCGGGCCGAGGAATAAGCCATACATCCATAAAAGATCCTCGAACAAAGCAGCGAATCAAACATTTTTAGCAGAGTCTCCCTGTCCGCGCCCCACCTAAAGTGACCAACAAATCTCAACAATGAGAGGGTTTTCCTGCTCTGGACCTCGACGGCGTCGATGTGGGCCTGCCATCTCAACTTCTCATCGTACAAGAGGCCGAGGAACCGCACCTTCTCCACGTACCTCACAGGTGTGCCCCTCAGGCAGAGTTGAGGGGGGCTGTGAGCCCTCCTCAATCTGCAAAAGTGGACACACACCGTTTTAGAAGTGGAAAAGGTAAACCCGGTTTCCTCGGCTGTGGCAGCCACAACGTTTATCGCCGACTGCATCCCACCGCCGACCTCCGCCAGATCTTTACCAGAATAGTAAAGGCAGAGGTCGTCAACAAAGAGCATTTTCTTTATGTGAGGGGGGACACCGTCAGCGATACCGTTCACCGCAACCAAGAAAAGCGCGACGCTCATCACCGAACCCTGAGGGATACCGTTCTCCTGAACGTGCTCCCTAGAGAGCACAGTTCCCAGCCTGACTCGGAACCTACGTTTCTCCAGGAAACCCTGGATGAACCGTGGGAGTTTACCTCTTAGACCGAAATCCCGACATTTCCGTAGTATCGCGTATCTCCACGTCGTATCATAAGCCTTCTCGAGGTCGAAGAACACGGCCAGAGCGTGCTCTCTGTTCAAGAACGTGTCTTGAAGGTCTCCCTCGAGAAGACATGCATGATCCAACGCAGAGCGATTCCTACGGAATCCCGCTTGATACTGGCTGTAAAGTCCCTTTGTCTCCAGGTGCCAGGTCAGACGACCGGTCACCATAGACTCCAGGACCTTGCTCAAGCAGGTTGTCAACGAAATCGGTCTGTAGCTCGTAGCCAGGCTTGGGTTCCTACCCTCTTTCAGGATAGGTATGATAAGCGCTTCTCGCCAACGATCGGGGTAGGAGCCCGAATCCCATATGTTGTTGAACAAGTCCAACAAACGCCGCTTCACACCTTGGGGAAGGTGGCGCAGCATTTCATATGGGATACCGTCACACCCGGGACTTGAATCCCGAGCGCGCCCCAACGCGGACTCGAACTCTCCCATCGTCAGAGGCATATTGTACGCTTCATTGGTGCCGCCGCCGAGATCGATCTCAGTTCGTTCCGTCTCGGTTTTCCTTTGTCGGAATGTATCGGAGTACGCCTCGGAACTGGAAACCGCGGCGAAGTGCCGCGCCAGTTCTTCAGCAACCTCCGAGGCCTCCGTCACACTCCCGCGATCGGTAGTCAATATCGGCACCGACGGAGGTTTGGATCGGCCAGAGAGTGCTCTGACCCTGTCCCATACCTCCTTGGCGGAGGTCTGGCAAGTCATCCCAGCGACATACCTCGCCAAGCTATCTTTTTTAGCC
>CM077103.1:35584896-35605446 GCA_039619505.1 Cimex hemipterus | reverse complement strand
ATATATATATATATATATATATAAAGAAATTCAATGTATATAATTACATCGATAAAAATTTTTTTATCTGATTTATTATATTATATTACATACGGCAAAAGTAATTTACCCGAAAGTTGTGTACTAAATTTAAAAAAAAAACGTTAGTAAAGTTGTATTTAATTATTTTTTGTTTTTGTTTGACCTATTGAAAAAAAAAAAAAGAGCCGAGTTGTAGGAATAAAGTAGGCCGAAGCCATTCCATTGACTCCTGGGAAAGGAAGTATGTATGGTGAAGTAGGAGAGAGGATAGTCTACCTATCCTTACCTTCCTTCTTCCTACATACGGACGGCCCCGTTAACTGGTTAAGTATAACACGGATGTAGCACACTTGTCTCTTTTTCATTCCGGCTCAAGTTTTCATTTATTTGAATTATGTATATTCTTGTAACTGACCAAATCAAAATTGAAGTAGCAAAACAAAGGTACTAGGAGGTGGGGTTTGTGTGCCCCAGGCACTGCAGCCTTCTGGATTATTGTACCTTAAATCATAATTGAAGTAATTGGAGTAATATTTCTTTTTAGAAAATAAAGAGAAAAAAAACATGGGCAGGGATTTTCTATGTGTAATAAATGTGGAATATTTATTCGCCCTTTTGAGTCTTGGAAACTTCAATATATGTTTGACTTGAAAATAATGATAGGTTGGTTGGTTTTTCTTGTCATTTAATATTATTGTATAGTTTACGGAATTGGGTCGGTAGGTCATGTTTGGTCGACAAAGGATCGATGATAAGGTCAGATTATGACCGCATCTAAAATGGTCAGCGACGAAGTGAACGTTCCTTCCTCCAAGGTTCGCTTGTATATAAATCGATTGTGAATCATTTCACAACCGGCTTGGTTTACCTTCTTGCCCGCATGCTTATTTTCTGGGGCTTGGAGGCAAAAAAAAGTGTAAACATATTTCATCATTCTTATTATTTTATGTTTTGGTTGTTATATTTTTTCAATATTTTATATTTCCACAAACTTATTTTTTTTAAATAAACACCAAATGTGGTTGTTCCATAATTTATCCAATCTTCATTGGACTTGGACTTTTCCAAAATTTCTAGATGTTATTGGTTTGTATCCACATCGTCCACGGAGGACACTGAACAAATGGATGAAAGCAAAAAACCGTACAGGTCTTCCTCCTCTCCTGTCCTGTCGCCGGTTTTTATCCTGGAGACGTTCCCACGATCCCTCTCGAAAGTAAAATTAAAATAGAAAGTTTCATAGTTAGTATGCTACCATAAACCCCCCCCCCCAAAAAAAAAAGAAAAAAAATCCAATTCATTCCATAATTTTGATCCATATACTTGAACCATAAATTTCTTATCGAATTAAATTCAATTGTTACCCAAACACAAGCCTTCTTCACATATTTAAGCAGAATAGGATCTGAGTAAGTCAGGTGTTTTATATGTTCGTTTATTGAACTGTGATAAGCCAACATCACCTATCTACCGACAAATAATTGATAAACTAATAATTAATGGTTTTCGGGCAGTAAAACCCTCGAAATTTACAAAAATACAAAAAGAAATTCATTTACTTATTATTATTATTATTATTATTATTATTATTATTATTATTAGTTTTTAAGGGCGTTTTAACGGCTAAGGTCATTTCACGCCCTAACATCCAAAAATTCTATTTTAGGTTTGCTATATCTCTTCTGAGTGCTATAAAACTCTGACTCCAAACATTCACTCGTAACCTAATTTATCCTATTGCCATGCAAGCATTGATTTTCTTTTCTTAATTCTTAATTCGGAAGGCCAAGTTACAATAAAATTAATAAAATTATAAAATTTATTTCTGTTACTTTTTTTTAAATTAAAATTGTGAGTTTTTTTCATAAATTAAAATTTCCCCATAGGCTTGTATGGCTAATAATAATAATAATAATGGAGTCAGACTAGCAACAATCTCAGCGTGATTAGCTCATCTTTATCCTTTTATTCTTCCATTCAAGTATGATAACTAATTATACATAACAATAATAAGAAACAAAACACAATAACATTTCTTTTTCTTTTTTTTTAAGGAGCTATTTTTCTTATTTAAATTGCGATATTGGGCATTGCAGTGCATTACCCCGCAATTTTTATTGTCTTCCATTTTATTTTTACGCTCCGGCAGCCTCAAAAGCTTCTGAAAAAAGAAATCATGCACGCACAACTCTTATGCAGACAAATAAAATTGATATTAGCTGATTTGTGATAGTTAACATCAAAGTCATTTGGTTTATGCAAACAGATTGTGATGAAAACTAATGATAAAAAATTATTTTATTTTTAAATGGAAAAAGGGTGTATTTTTTAAGTGTAGTCATTTCGCAATTAATACTATTATTGGGGTATCGGTGGTCGCAACGGTTCAGCCGTTGATATGGCGCACTTCACTTTAAAACAGGGCCACTCTCAAACGTTTTAGGGAGCGGAATCCGTTCACAGATTAAAATCTAGGACGGACCGATGGCAAGTGTCACTGGGCACTAAGGGTCGGTAAGTTACAATTAACTACTTATAATATATGTAGTAAATTAAAGTTTTATAAATTAGCCAGTCTATTCCTAATTACATGATGGAGGAAGATTTCAATATTAGATTGACATACTTAACTTTATTTACAAAATCCGTAATCCAGAAATCATATTGGGCATAATGGATTCATAGATGCTACAGGAACTCGGAAATTGAACCAATTTCAAAAGTAATAATTTGAAAATTAATAATTAATTAATTCTGGGGGAGAGTGAGGTTGTTTTAGCCTGCACAATTTGGATATGTTGAGTTTAATTTTTTATAACGGGAGACGGATGTCAGGTTCAGTTCTAAATAGAGAATCCGGATTAGCACAGGTAAGTGCAGGTAAGGAAGGCAAATGGAAGAATACCTAACGAGCGGTTGAAAACTGTCTTCCAGGCGCAATCAAAATCGGGTGTATGTATACGACTGGAAAATAGATTTCAACGTGGATTCTGAAGTAATTTTTATCAAGCATTCGTATTAACCTAAAGATTGTATGATTGGCTTTGCCATTCATGGTCTTGCAGCATTGTATCTCGAGTTGTTTGGAAATTTACTTGCCATTAGCGAGCTCCAGTTTGTTTCTTTAAAAAAATATTTTAACACAGGATAAAAGACCACTTCTTTCTTCTAAACAGATTCAACGTAAAACTGGATTTTTCTTTTGAAGTTGAGAACTTTATCGTTAGCATCGAAAGTTTGATACTCTTCCCATGCAAGGAAGGACTCATCGCATTAATTTATTTGAATGAAAATACCTGATAATGTTTCAGTATACATTGCCAACTGCAATGAAAACTGCCAATTGGACATTGTCATAAACAGGGATTACAGTTCAGAGTAAGTAATTCCTGTAATCCTGAGAGTAATTTCCCACGAGACGTCACCTCACTTCTGTATGGAAAAGCGGGAATGATGACGGCAATGAAAAGTCTGGACATCAATACTTGCGACTCGATATAATTAATAATTTGAACAGACTCATCCAAAATTTCTTTAATACAAGTTGGCATTTGTTCCACAGCTAAAGCATGTGTCTGTGGAATCTCTATGACTGCCACTGCAAAATAGAAAACTTTAGTTTTCAGTACTCGTTGTTATTAGTCTTTTAAAATTTATTTATTCATTCTAAGTTTATTTTTGTAATTGCTAATTTTTCTTGAAGTTCGCCCTAGACTCGTCTTGTTACGGTCGGCGGACCACAGTTTGGGAAGCTCCGCTGAAAGTTTAAGGTCCCGCGCTCGAATCCAGCGGCCCTGCATACCAACCCAACATTGGAAATGGGATTAATCCAAAGTTACAGGCATTTCGAGAGTATGAACTCTTCTGTTGTGAAGCCCCGTTAAACAAAGTATTAGTATTTTGAAGGAGTCTAGGAGAATGTATTTTTAGATCTTAATTAATATTTTTTCATTTAAAATAACTAATTAGAACTATACGACATTAATAAAGAAGAAAAAAGTTTTACGGACTAAATATTTCAATGATAAGGTAGAATTTCTCCAGATTTAATAAACCCCCTTTTAATTTGCAATGCATCATTGTCGAAATGTTCACCATTTTTTAATTATTTATATAACATGGCAATATGGAAGGGCGAAATAACTCCAACTCGGTTCATTTGAACAGAAAACATGACTGAGCCGCATGATTTATGAGCAACGTTACCTCTGTTTATTGCCGGATTAAGCTCAAAATCTAATCAGTCCAAAGTCTCCATATAACTCAACCCACGTACATGTTTCATCTCAATCCATCAAGCGACGCCATGGTTAATGGCGCGGAGTCGGTTAAGCTCCGGAACCTAATACGAGGTTCGTTTATCGGATTTCACCCTTTTTTCCTTTAGCCATTATTATGTCTAGAGTGGCATATTGCAAATGTATACAAACTATGTTCAGTAAGATTATTATTATTGACAATAAATTATTTCATTCTTTTCCAGTACTTCTGCCTGTAATCATTTAACTTAGGTACTGAATAGTTTGGCAGATATGAGATGTCATATTAAATTTAATTTATCTCTTTAAATCCATTACTTGCTCGAGGGGATCTTTATGTCCTCAAATTATCAGGATATCTTACTGAGTACTATGCTTCAAAAACTGAAAAAATCCCAACATTCATTAACGTGTAATGTGTCAAACCTTATATTTCCCGCCAGACATTAACCCGCATTTAGGTCTTTTATGTTACTTTAAAATGTAGGCCTTCTTGCTTCAAGTTTTATGCTTTATGTTTTGCAGCAACTGTAAGCCTGAAACTCTCAGGTTTAGGTTCTGTTTGAGGTCTCAAATACCATTTACAATATCTTACCCCTCAAATTAGTAAGTGGCCATTTGTCCATTTTAACTTATGGTTTGTAAACTCTATCATATATGCTCTAATGATGTCAATATTTATTTGCAAGGTTTATATGCAATTTCAACAAACTCTTTTGTCTACAACAGAGAGCACTGGAGTTATATGTACGATAACATTGTAATAAAATCATCATTATTGTACAACGGTATTGTCTTCGAATTTGGAATTTTATAGATATTCTGAAGTTTTGTGCAATATTTATTTATTGGTATGTTTATTTCAGTAGTACATGGACTTCTGTCCGAAATGGTCTTCCAAAATTTTAAAAAGACGTGTTTAACCTCCACGGATAAGTAGATTGTCAAGATAAAGTTAAATTTTCAACAAAAGTTGTTCCGGAAATATTGATGAATGTGTATAATAACGTTAAACACAAAGAACTTTATAACACGAAAACGTTGTTTGTTCATGGTTATCTTCACGGAATTTATCTTTTAACGATAAATAATTTTTTATTATACTTTCCAAACTTTTTATATTATTTAACTATATTTAATTTGGGCTGAAATCGCAACGAAATTCTACTAGGAATTGTTAATTACTTTCAGAAATGTGTGGTGTTTAGGTGTGATGTAGGTTTCAGAAAAACATTTTCTTGTCATACCAACGTTTCTATCATTTACTGAGATCATCTTCAGGGCTCAAAGTGTTTTCTCCTGTATAACTGTGGCACTCTCAACACGACACGCAAGAATGGCACAATTACCCGGAACAAAAACACTTTGAGCCCTGAAGATGATGTCAATAAATGATAGAAACGTTGGCATGACAAAGAAAATGTTTTTTCTATGACCTACGTCACACCAGACCGCACCTCCCTCTCTTCAAATAATCATTAATTTTAACCTGGACGTTGCTTTTGAACTTAACAAAAATTAGATCTTGTTACAAAAGCAAATATATAATAATTTATTAATGGGATTGTTCTTTGCTGATCTTGTGTTACAAATTTTCGAAATTTAGGGAGTTGCTTTCAGGTATTTCGGACAATACTATTCTAATTTAGGTAAATCTGATCTGGGTGTTGTTCTTATTTTTTTTTGTTATGTCTTTCTTGGAAATACAGATATTGAATATTGGTTATTGTCTAAAATTATTTTGTCTGTGTGTAGAGATTACTGACCATGAATCGATAATAATTCCGATATTTAGTCTAGACCGCATCTCACAATATCTGAATATTTATTTTGTCTAACTTTCAGCTTGTTTGTGACTATGATGACGATGTACTTAGCCAGTCGAAAATATAGAAAGGAGTACGACGTGCTTGACAAATAAACCAGGAACTGCTATCCAATCTTTCAAAATAACTTGTCCGTCACGGCAGCCTTGTCATTGGCGAGGGGGTAAAACATACATTTTCTGATATTCTCTCCGTTTCGGATTGTCCATGTTTCGCGTCAAATAAAAACGGCGTTACATCCATTTATGACAACGTTATCTATCATTTTAAAAAGAATGACCTGGAACAAGATGTAAATATTGTGGTTAGGGATTCCTTAAAAATTTAATGAATGTTGACTGTATAATTGAAATTTTAGTCTCTAATTTTTCTGTGTCCTTTTTACACACGTCCACGAAATTACGGACCTATTCTGTAAAAGGTGCTCTAGTGTTGACTAAGGTAACAACGGGATGAAGAAAACCTAGCCTGCTTTATTAGAGCCAAACCAACTCAACACTTGTAGGGAGTCAATTTGTCAATTTGTCAATTATTGTCTCGAGGGACAATCTAAGTTGAGATATCAAAGGACGAGGAAGGACTGTCTCTCATTTTTTTTTAATCGAACAACATGCAGTACTTTCAATTGTAAGGGCAAGGAGTTGATATGGATGTTTTTACTTGTCACATATTTTTATTTATCCACACAGCATCTGAATGTATTATTTTTCAAGACCTTAGATTTTTTTGTGGCATCCCTTTTCATTTTTTTTTTTTTGTATTACGTAAATTTTTTTCTTATTTTTCATTTTTACACAATTCAGGATATGCATCGAGTGAAAGGGATTCACCAAAGATCGCTATAAATATTGGAAGGAGAGCGTGGTTGGCACAAAAATTCCTTTCCATTTTTTGGAATTATACATATTCTTTCTTATTTTTATTTATAAATATTGGTACCGAGCGATACTTTCATAGGTGCAAATAAATTTAAGAACTATTTCATTAAGAACAACATTTTTTTGTTAGTCAGTTAAAATATAACCTTGCATTATATTCATTCTATAAAATTTCCATTTAGTATTTTTTGTTAGATTCAAATTTAAAAAGTTAAAATTTCACTTTGCATTGTATTCATATCTTCAAATTTTCATTTATCATTAGTTGTTAGAGAGGTACAATTTTATTTTCTATTATATACATATTTTCAAATTTCCATTCATTTGTTTTTTAAATAGTTGAACTAAACTACAATGGGTAAAAATAAAAATAAATCATCTCACAATTTTAAAAGTTGCACAAAACATGAATTTCAAGAAGCTGTTAGACAGAATACAATAACCACTTTATTAGATTCAATCACACAAGAGGCTGAAAAATTTTGTGTAGATGATAATAAAACAGCGTTTTGTGAGGCTATAAGGAATATTGCTCACCAAATATTTCCTACTTCTTTGGAAGGATTTCAGACTTCAGAATCACCCTCATGTAGCAAATCTATGTTGCCTTCCTCTCCGAATATTAATGAAAAAATTATAGAAGACATCAATCTTACTAACTTAAAAATAGCCTTAAATGAATCCTCCTTACAGCCAACAGAAATCTCAAAGATCGTTCAGAAATATGAAGAATTACAAACGAAAAAAAAATAAATAAATAAATAAAAAATAAAAAAAAATAAACAGTAAAGCAATTGCTTACAAATTCAACCTTTCCAACTAAACCAAATGTTAAGGATTTTCCCGATTTCAGTGCTCTTCAAGCAATAAATGATGACCACTTAATCGTGTAAAAAATAGCAAAAAAGATAAAAAATAATACCTTTTTATCCCATACATTAGAAAGTAAATTACGTTCTTTGCCATTTTTCAAATTATATCACCCTCATTCTATCATAAATTTTCTACAAAAATTATTTCCAATAGCCCAAAGAAACCGCAACAAATTTAAATTAATGTTATCTATTTTGGCGGAAAGAGAATCTGACGCTATGGCTTCATACTTTTTATATAACGCTCTTATTCATCATAAAACTACATTCGAGATATTTTCCGAATCGTTGATGAGGAACGGAATGTCGGATAAACCATATATTCAATTAAAATTTCAGCTTGTATTTTCCCCGCAAGAAAAACACACTCCCTTAAGAAATTACATTGATTCACAAATTTACTCTTGAAATTATTCAGATCATGGACGAAAAGGAAAATATCGTTAATCTAATTAGAAGTACTCATCCTAAATATTTATTATTAATGGGAAATACAGATGGTATTTCAACTTACGAAGAATTGTACTCGAAAATCAAAGAAGTGGAAATAAGATTAAACGAGCGAGAAAATGGGACTTGTAATATTCCAAATTTCAATAAACCTACTTATTCGGAAGTTCTTAGAAACAATAAAAAAATTTTTGACTTGCATAATGATCAATTCATTGGTAATTTCAATCGTACCTATTGCAGATCAAATAAACCAACTTACACATTCAATAATTATATTCGTTATCCATAACAGAACAGGAGAAATTTCAATTATTATAACTCAAGAAGTCAAAACAGAGTAAATTCAAACAATTACAATTATATAACCGTGACTGCCCTTATTACCGTAATAACTCCAATCTTCCTTTTGATCAAAATTATAACAGGCAAAATTATTACAGATACAATAAGTATTCATATCCCAACACTCGTCCACAATACAAGGGTCACAATTATAATTACAGGCAAAACCAAAATACTGATAATCGCCCGGAACAAAACGAAAATTTTAGCAATCCAGCCAGACAGCATCAATATAAAAGAAACGCGTATTATCAAAATACAAAAAACAAACCCCTTAAGCGGGAAGACCACACCTTTGTCTCCTTGACCATAAACGTTGAACAAATTTTGGAACTTCAAAAAATTTTTTCTCAGATAAATAATCAACAACAACAGCAATCAAAACTACAACAACACGTAACACTCCCTAATTCAAATTCCAAAACTTCAAAAAACTAAAGCCTGTGGCAGATCGTCATAAATATTCTTAGGAAGAAATTTACTACACCCAATAGTGTAAAAATTAAACGTAGAAAATGATATTTCCCAGTTTTCATCAATAAAAAAAATTTGTATTCACAAACTTTCATAAACCTTGAAAAGGAAGACTTAAAAACTATAAAAATGAAAAAGCATCCACACAACCCAAGCTAGGAAACATAGTTTTATATAAAACATATATTTTGTCAAATAAATTAAAAAGGGTACAATCCTCACTATGCGAAAAATATTCAGGTCCCTACAAAATAATAATTTTTAATAAGGTATCATTTTTAATATAATCTCTTGATAACCCAGAATTGACAATCCAAGCACACATAACTCAATTAAAACCTCCGACCGCATTGCAAAGTAGATTACATCCAGCAAATAATGATGGTGATTGTACGAGCAAGGACGACCCGACTCAATTGAGGGTAATCCCTCACTCTCCGAAATTCTAAATTTATCTAGATTCCGCTCAAATCAGTTTTTCCAGATAGCAGTCCATCTACATCTCACATGTAACGGACAAAATGGGAAATTCAATCTTTCAAATTTCCTTACACTTACCAGCCTACAATATTTTGTAAGTCTTTTTTTTTTTTTATTTGTTGTATATTACAACTACCTAAAAGTAGGTAATAAGTAACAGTTAGAACGGTAATTAAAACAAAACAAAATTAAAACCAAGAGTGGAGAAAACACCCATTGGTATTACTCCAATGTTACAATAATATTGTGTGTTCAATCGATTCGTGTGTCATTTTCACTTTGACTGTTATCACCATCACTTCCTAGAAGATCTCGCGGCCATTGTCTCTTCAGTCGGCGAGGTGGGTTTGAGGGGATTCTTCGGGATGCGAGGTTTCTGATGTGTTGATTTTTACGAAGAGTGAAGGTAATGTGGGTGGATTTTTCCGTGTTAAACTTTATCCTTTTCTTTTTTCACCAGGACTCTAGTAGTATGAGGTGTTGTTGGAGGTTTCGATTGGAAATGACAAGGTCGGGGTTGCTAGAGAGAATTGCCGTATCGTCTGCAAGTGTGAATGTGGTGGTTTCGGGATGAGTTGGCATGTCAGCTGTGAAAATCTGGTACAGTGTAGGGGCCAGAACGCTACCCTGAGGAACACCAGCATGGATAGGAAAATATGAAGAGACGGAATGGCCTTCAATGACTTGGAAGAATCGGTCAGTGAGGAAACTGTGTAGTACGAGATAGTAGGTGGATGGCAGGATCTCCTTGAGCATGAACAGCAGGCCCGGGTGCCAAACTCGATCAAAAGCTTGGCTTACGTCAAGGAAGGCCCCGGAACAGTACTGTCCCATCTCAAGGGAGGACGAAATAACGTCTACCACGCGGTGACACTGTTGGACAGTTGCGTGGCGGTTGCGAAAACCAAATTGATGGGCTGGGATTATGTTTTGAGAGTTTAAAATCGGAAGAATTCTTTTAAGTAGGAATTTTTCAAAAACTTTACCCAAAGTAGGTAGTAAACTTATTGGCCTGTGTGAAGTAGTACAATGTGTTGGCTTTTTTGGCTTAGGGAACATTCGAATATACGAGTGCTTCCAAGCTATAGGGAAGTAGGATGTACGAAGAACGGAATTAAATAGATATGTAATGAATATGATGGCCTTTTTGGGAAGGTGTTGGAGAATTTTTGGAGTAATAAGATCAAAACCTGGGGCTTTCTTGGATTTTAGGTGTTGTATGGTAGAATGAACGTCAGAAGGTGAAAAAGCTTTTGGAGGGAGGGATAATGGAATCGGTGAAAGTAAATATTCATTGATCAGTTCGGAATAGGTATGGTCTACTATGTTGACGTGTGGGGTGAACACTGTGTTCAGGTAAGAGGCAAAAGCATTCGCTTTTTCCTCATCTGTCTTGGTCCAACTACCATTGACTTGGCGAAGCGGGGTAGATATTTTGTGGTAAGATAAAAGATTCTTAGCTGCCGCCCAGAGAGATTTCTTTTCTGTTGTTAGAGATTCTGTAAATCGTCTGAATCTGTCGGAGCGATACGCTTGCAATTCCTGTTAGCTGATGTGTTAATTTATTTAGTTTTCGTTTATCGGATGGGTAACGTGTTCTTTGCCATATATTACGAGCTTGTCTTTTTGATCGTATAAGGTAGCGAATATAAAGCGGTACGTTAATGTGCTGAGAATGTGTGTTTTGCGAATGTGTGTGAATTGTTGAATCATTGATAGATTCAGTTATTGATAATGTAAATTTTTCGATTGCAGTGTCTATTTCATGGTGTATTTTAAGGGGAGTTTTGAGATTTATTTTCTGTTCCAAATGTATTCCAAATTGTTTCCAGTCCACTGGGCCGTGTGTTAATGTAGCTTTAGGGACAGTTGGAATGGGATATGTGTCGATAGTTAATAGAACAGGATTATGATCCGATGAGAGATCATTCAATGTACAAACGTGGTGGTGAAGTGAAGAGAGTTGGGATGTGATGAAGAAGTCTAGGAGATCGGGGCGTTTGTTAGTAGCAGTGGGCCAATATGTAGGTTCAGGAGGAGATATGAAGTTGAGGCGTTGGGCAGAGAGGACATTGTGTAAGACACGACCTCGTGGATTAGCTACCCTGCGCCCCCACTGTGGGTGCTTTGCATTATAATCACCACCGGACAGAAAACGTGGGCCAATGCACTGGAAAAAGGATATAAACGTTTGGTTGGAAATGTTATGATTTGGCGGACAGTATACAGCTGCTATATTAAAATTGAAGGGTGTGGAGGACAATTTGGTGGCAGTGTACTGTAAAGATAAAGAACATTGACTAGGAATTGGAAAATGGTTTAAAGTGTTGCGAATTAAGATAGCGGTACCTCCACAAGCAATATCCATGGGATGGTCCGTCCTGTATGTCCTGAAATTTCGAATGTAAAAATTAGTTCGTGATGTGAAGTGTGTCTCCGTAACCAGTACTATGTCAATTCTTTTATCTTGTAGAAGTATTTCTAATTCGTTGAAGCGGGAGTTCAAGCCGTTTGCATTCCATAAGAGAAGAGTGAGTGGGTGATGAGATGGCATTAAGGGTGTGTTCGCGAGACGGGTGAGACAAGTTTCTCAACGACGGTTGTAAGTAGAGAGATTAGAGGACTGATGAGAGAGCGGAATTCGTTAATAAATGTGGACATCATAGAAGTTAGGTCTGAAGAAGTGGAAGGTGGAGGGATGAAAGAAGGAGTAGGGTTTGTATGTGGTTGTGACTGGGATGGTCCTTGGACGGCTTGGGCGTAGCTAACGCTGGTTCGGCGTGCGTGATTAGATGTTACTTGATGCGGTGGTGGTGGAGGAGTAGTAGACTGGTGTCTTGATTCGGAGGAATTCTGTCTTCTTAATCTTTGTAGTTCTTTGTGTGTGATACATCCTCTGTAGTCGGCTGAATGATTACCATTGCAAAGCGAACAAACAGCTGGAGTTTCTTTTGATTTAGTACAATTTTCGCTCCAATGATACCCTGCGCATTTCACACACCGTGGTGCATGATTACAGTATGATCTAGTGTGTCCATAATTTTGACATCGTTTACATTGCGAAATTTTATTATTTTTGAATGGTTCCTCTACGCGTATTCGACAACCATACAGATTGGTAATCATAAATATGTCTTGATTATTTGGTGAAGGTTCAAGGTCCAAAAAGAAAAGCGGCAGTTTGATTTTTGAGGCAGATTGTATATTGGTAATATTTCGAACTTTAAATCCTAGTTCTTCTACGTCTTTTTTTATTTCATCTGGCGGGATGGAGGGATGAAGGTTTCTTAAGACAACTCTAAATGCTCGTTCCTCTTTTAGGTGATAGGTGTGGAAGTCGCATTTTTGTGCTTTGAATGCGTGTATTAGTTTTCTGTAATCGTCGGAACTTCTCACGCGAATAATGGTACAGTCAGTTCTCCCCTGGCACTGGAAATAATTTTCCCCAAGAATTTCCTTTATTCCTTTATGAAATAAGGTGAAGTTAACTATGTTTCGAACGAATATCGGGGGAGGCTGTTTGGAGGAGTTATTTTGTGCGTTTGCATTCGTATTTTTTGTTATTTGATTTGGTTGATTTTGAATTTCCTCATCATCATCTACAGCGAGAACTCCAAATTTATTTGGTGATATGAAATTTGGAGTATGTATTGTAGAAAGTGAATGATTGGACGATGAGGTTCTCTTAACATTTGCCAGATCTCTATTAACAGCTGACAATGATGGGCTATTTGTCTCCATTTTGGAGTTTTCACAGCTCGCAGATCGTGATCTAATTTCGAATTGATCTACTTCAAAATGATTACCAACATTTCGTTTTTTTAAAGAGGCAGGAAGATTCTTTGTCGTACCAGGTCTTTTGCTTGGAGACATTTATTTTTCTATAGTACAAACCCTCTGAGTTTTTAAATCCTGTGACTAATTGTTTTCAGTACTTGAGGAGCCGGCAACAGCCGACATTTGCCAAGTAATGAATATAATATAAAAGGAGCTCACCTGAATCAAATATTATGCTTGATGGCTCAAATTGACCGGGAGAGAAACCTTCAGCCGCTAGCGGCGACGAGAGGCCTGAAATATTTCTGATTTCTGGCTGAATCGTCTAATTCGAGAGAGCACCTAATACACACTATTGCTAGACCAATCAGCTGATTTAATTGTGAATATTATTATTTAATTTTGTAAGTCAATTACAATGTTATTGATGAATATATTCAAATAAATGATGGTACGGCGAGGTTTGAAATAAATTCTAATTGAACAAGGAATGAATTAATTAAATTTAAATTTGATACAAAACGAGATAAGTGTAAAACAAAGAGAGATAATAGTATAATAGTACAATAGATAATAGTACAAGTATTAAAACAAATATAAAACACGTTTATAATTACAATATAAAAAACCAAAGAGAAAAAAGGCATAAAATTGTCAAACGATATAAAACAACTAGCAGGTGAGGTTTGCCAGCGGAGCGGCGAGTCACAAAACAAATGTGCGAGAAATCGACACGCAAATACAAATGGTCGCGAATAAAGTGCGGACTGACTCGTATACAAAGTTTTAAAGTTTTCGGGTTGCGGGACTGCCTCCAACACGTGGGGTAGCGAAGATGAATCTGGACCTCGTCGTCAAGCTCGTCTCCAACAACAAAACCCGTCACTTCACTGCCTTTTAGGTGCGCGACGTACAAATCACAAATTTTACTTCACAACTAATAATTACTAAGTGTATAAAACTGTAATAAATGTAAACTAATACTAATTAATTTTAAAAGCAAAAATATACAATATATACAAATAATACTATGCGTGAACAGTGATAATAATTAAAAAATATATTAAAATAAATAATGTTAAAAAAAATTAAATTCAGCTAAAAATGTTTGAAAATGAATATAGAATAAAATTCCGATACTGCGGTGGAGACGTTATCTTGCAAATCCTGAAAAGCAAAACAATTTCGAGACCTTATTTACCATTCATATTCCATAACTATGTAAAGAGATCTATAAGGCTCGTTATACTTTACAATATTTTCATTGAAATAGAAAAACTTTAATAGTAGTATAAGTTGTGATATATAAAATAGTACTAGCTTTGAATGTACTGATATTTGCTATTTTGAATACGATAATTTAAACATTTTGGAATATGTCCTCTGTCAAAAAAAAAAAAAAAAAATTGTTTTATAATAATTATAATAATAATTGTGTTTTATAAATAATTATTATTTGATTGATTTATAATTATTCTTTATTAAAGAATTCCCATATTTTTCCGTTTTTTTGTTAGTTGTCACCTCGTATTTAAATTTTAAAGGAAATCATTGCCCATTTGTTTCTATGTATTAAAAAAGAGCATATGTTTATTTTCATTTATATTAATATAATTTTTATCAAATAGTAGAATTAAATTTATTTTACTTCATGGAAATATTTCTTAAGTTTTCATTTAAAATTTTATTATTATTAATACCATGGCTTATGGATAGTTTCGATATTTTGCAATCAAGAAAGAATTATACTGCAATTTTAAATAAAGTATTATACTTCTCATTTAATAAACAAATAAATACATACCAAAAAAAAATAAATAAAAATAAGAAATAAATAGAAAAGTGCCACAAAACTCACAATTAACTCAATTATTATATAAATCTAATATTACAATATAAACATATGTGATCAACTCTGATAATACCTATTCCATACCTATTGCAAAAGGAAAAGAAGTTCTAGTCTATTTGATTTATGCAGCAGATATTAGAGAAACCACAGCCCAGTCCATATTCCTCAACATGTCTCACCACACTTCTGGATTCCTATCCTTTGTATTCCAGGACCTGGGGCTTATGGACTGAATTTATCTACACCATCCTCTCAATTGAGTGTACCTGTTACAGTCCTTATATCGTCGAGCAGTACAGAACACCACCTTCTACACTTATTGTTCCGGCTTTTCCTCCACAACTGAGACAACTGAGAGTGGATACTCCTAGACAGCGGCTCGTACTACTCCAAGGACTACCTGCTTCTTGTTCAAAGCATGGCACATCTCACTTTACCACAAAAGCCTTTATTCAGACCAGCATGGCAATCTCTACATCAAAAGGGAAACTGATGAGGACTCCATCGTTGTCTGGAACAAAGCACATCTCTAACGAAAGTTTGACACCATTAATTCTTCAAGATCTTCAGCCGTTTCGAATACTTGTCGGGATATAATAATTATTGTAAACTGTCAAAATTATTTCATCAAGCTCCTCCTTGCCATATTTCAAACACTTGAATATATAAGAATGTATAAGAATAGCAATTTTCTTTTTTCTTTTTTTTTTCTTTTAGTTTTTTTGAGGAATTTTTTATAACAATATTTTCAAAAAACGGAAGCTTGTGTCGAGGGACAATCTAAGTTGAGATATCAAAGGACGAGGAAGGACTGTCTCTCATTTTTTTTAATCGAACAACACGCAGTACTTTCAATTGTAAGGGAAAGGAGTTGATATCGTATATTTTTGCTTGTCACATATTTTTATTTATCCACACAGTATCTGAATATATTATTTTTCAAGAACTTAGTTTTTTTGTGGCACAAAAATTCCTTTTCAATTTTTTTTTTTTTTTTTTGGTATTACGTATATTTTTTCCTTATTTTTCATTTTTACACAATTCAGAAAATTTGTATGCATCGAGTGAAGGATTCACCAAAGATCGTTATACAATCTAATCGCAATGTGTATTATTTTTGACGCCGTAAACCTAAATTGACACATCTCATTTTCAGGTCGAAATAAAATAAAGCGTGAAGAAGAAGCACGAACATCGATTTAGC
Organism: Cimex hemipterus; assembly: GCA_039619505.1. Taxonomy (NCBI): domain Eukaryota; kingdom Metazoa; phylum Arthropoda; class Insecta; order Hemiptera; family Cimicidae; genus Cimex; species Cimex hemipterus. Next base: position 35,589,008 of record CM077103.1, on the reverse strand, counting down.
CTATTAGCCTCCAGCCTAGTAGAGCACCAATTGAGACCACTTTATACAATCATATCTCAAACTTTACCGTTCACGCTCCAATTTGTCCAGTTGATTGGGCCAATTAATGCTGTCCTCGATGACTACGTTACATTTTCCACTCATGAATCCTTTCAGCAAAAGGACCACGCCAACATTGGTGAGATTAAGGATACAAAAACCGTAATTTTCGTGACGTCTAGACTGTTAACACAACAAAATGTAAAATACAAATATTTATGTATGCCGCCGCGTTAGCGGGAATACAACAGGAATTGTGGATTAGATGGTTTTCAAAAATCCAATTGTATGATAAACTATAAAATAATAATCCTTGTACAATATTTTTAAAATCTTCTACTTAATCGTAGAAATACGTAATAGCATCGGTAGCTATAATTTTTAAGAGGCTGTAAATGTGAAACAATGTTTGAAAGTCCCTGCACACTCCATTTTTTTACCATCCACCCTAACAAAAAAAATAAAATAAATACCTTCCGAATTAAGAATTTGAAAAAGAAAATCAAAGCTTGGATGGCAATAGGATAAATTAGATTACGAGTGAATGTTTGGAGTCAGAGCTTTATAGCGCTCAGAGTCTAACCTAAAATAGAATGTTTGGATGTTAGGGCGTGTAATGACCTTAGCCGTTAAAACGCCCTTAAAAATTAATAATAATAAACAAAATAAGAATAGAAGTGTCCTACAATATTCTCATTACTCCATACCCATTGCTCCATACAGTCTTTGTAAATTATGTTTGAAGAGTCTTATAGTAAATAACCTATACGCTTTAAATATTTCATAAAAAACCTATTGATCATGTTACTTAATTCTTAAATTTAAAATCCGTATATTTTATAGCGACGCTTATACTAAACTTTTAAGTGTTCTTTTCCTCTAAATAATGATTTTTCCATCGAAAATAATCTTTTATTCAGGTATAACAGATTCAACTTTACGCACGCTGTACCCTTTTTTTAATTTAATCAACCTGTTATTAATCATTGTAATATTCGTTGACAAGAGAGAATTGTTTAATTAATGCTCCCCAAATTGAAAATTCCAATGTGATTTTCCTTTCTCTTCAGTCTCCGGGGCTTATCGAACGAATTTTAATGCGAGTTTGGATCACCAATTTGGAATTATACATGCACATACTATTTAAAATTGTATCACGCTGATTCTGTTATAGTTTTACGTTGCGTAGAAAAATCTATAAAACGTTTCTTTAGAATGATGTTCTTTGTTCTTTAGAATTGACTGACAATCAATCTACAGTATAAATTTGGTTTTGTTTTGTTTATTGGTCATAGTTTTTACATAACAGAAAACCGTCACACAAGGAGAGAATGCGAGAAAAAGCGACTTCCTTTGTTAGTGTTGTGAAAAAGAATAAGACCCTTTTTGGCATCCAGTGCGTACCAACGAACCACCCAGGGCACATAGGAGTGCGACTAGAGAAAAAACCAATATCATATGTATCTCCGGAGTAGAAAAACCCTTTTTTTCCCTTCACCATATTTTCATGGGGGGGAGGTTATGACGTTGCACTATTTTGACTATTTCTTTGGTGTCCATAACCGATTGGACACAAACCTTCAGCCTAAGGCTAGCCACGAAAATGCAAATCCTCTGAGATAAAAGGAAAGACACACCAGCGGTCATTTTAGTTACGTCCTAGTAATAATTGATCATCATTTAATGTTTAATTCACATCGACTTATTCCTTTATCCTCTTCCAACATTAGATACCAGATTACACGGTTTATGAATAATTAATGAGGAGGCTCTACGTATTGGCAATCGACTTTTTACAATAAACGAGAATTGCAGGGAAAATCAATGTGTTTTTTTCATTCTTGAATATATTTATAATTAGCGAAGATGTTAAAATGTTCAGCATATTTACGAAACCTTCCGGGCAAACTTTTTCTTTTCTATTACGAGACAGTAAGCCGACATCCTCAAGACCAGTTTAGTCTCCAAAAAATAATTAATTCCTTCAGAGCTTCATTCTTTTTACTCCGACGTTTATTATTCTTTCAATAAAAGGCAGGTTCGTTCTGTGCTAATTTCGAGGAAATAGGGAAACAGGGCTGGCAAATCAACCTATGAAAGCCAAACAGTTTATTTTGAAACAGCCCGCAGTAACAGGACTTGGACTCTGTACGTTTAACAGAAATCCTTCCCTGTACTGCAAAAACAACTGGAGCTTTAATCTCCGAATTGGATCCGTTTTAACTAATAAAGCAAAATTCGTCTACAGATGTTATCATAGTATTTTTTAACTTATTATAAAGAAAAATAACGTTTTTCATTAAAACTTAACATTATCTTATAAGAATAAATTAATTTCAATATAATAGTGCAGTATGATAAATTTCTGACAGTGAAAAAATGTCTTGGCTTTTGCAACGGAAAAAATAAGATTAGGATTCAAATCAAAAGTCGTAATAATATAATAACTGCAGTGAAAAAATAATAATAACCTTCCTGGAGTTTGATAGTTCAAATGATTATTAATAAAAATATTTTTATCTAATATTAATTCCCTAAAACACAGGATCAAACCTTATTCTTCAAGAGTGTAGTCATGCAAGGATAGAGAGTCAGTTGAATATTAAAAGGAGTTAAGGATTTATTAAAAGGAACTGAACCCTAATTCGCTGTAATTGCTGTCTTATTCATGTTTCATTATGTATAAATAACTTACTTCACTTAGGAAACAACGACATACAAAGATCGAAGATTGAACGTGACACTCATAATTACAGCTTAAGCAAGGGAAACTGAACTTAACTTTTGGTAAATAACAACCAATGTTAAATTAATTTATCATTTTAATTTTAATGTTATCCGCTTTATTTCGATTAATTATAAATTGTTTCGCTTCTGAAATTCAAAAAAATCATAAAATGATTTAATTAATTTCTCGTCAGACTATACGCTCTTGACAGGTGATAAAAACGCCCTCCCCCCATTTTATTACATACCAAAGAAGCAAAGTATACGTAATTTGTTATTAAGGAATTCTTAAGAAAGAAAGCATATTAAATGAATTTAACAATTAGGTAGATAGGGTAAGAGGGTAAATATTTGTACTAATTTCCAGTTTTGTCAAACACCATTTGAAAATTCACTGTCTAGCCCTGAACCTTGCTCAATTGCTCAAGTTTCCAAAATAATATATTAGTCACGTGGACATCGGATTTTGGTACATTTTTCCCTCTGGTAAAAAACATTAAAATAACGTAACAATTACACAATCCCAGTTTCACAAACAATTGACTTGTAGCATTTACTCAAACACCAAAGATTTATCTTTATTGCGTTTCTATTCATTTTTTTCTGTTATTGCTACAAAATTTACACTATGTATACATTACTAGTAAAAATCGGATTTGAGTTCAATTGCATCTTTTTATTGCGCCCTCCGATTTCATTGGAATCAAGACGTCCTTTCGACACTTATTTTGCAAGAAATTGAAATTTATAATTCATTGCACGAAAGTGTAAAATAAAATTACATGAAATTGCATTTGTCCTATTTTTTTTAATTTTTATTGTTTTATGCATAAAATCAATGTAAATACAAATTTTTGATGGATTTACAATATGTATTAAACGAGTTGAGGGAAAACCCTTTTTATAATGCAATTCGTCCAAGTTTTCCACTTCCAACTCTTAAAATTTACCAAGAAGATTGGAAATTTTTTTAATGTTCTATATCAACCGATCGGCGCTGTTCCATCTATTTCTCATTTTCATTTCTCAACATATCACTTAAAAAATAAAGTCTGTTATATCCTGTAGTACCGAATAAACAAATTTAATTTAGAAAGGGAAATAAGGGCAATATTTTTTAAGTTTCATAACATTAATTTTTTTCATCTAGTTGTACATTTTTAAATTTAATTATAAAATTTTATTGTATGTAGAGTTTAAAAAATGGATAGAATCGATGGAGTATTAAATAAACAATCATAAACAATGTTTAAAATAATAAGTAAATGACCTTTTCCCATTTTACCATTGAATGCCTGCTAATGTCTGCATAAGAGTTGTGCGTGCATGATTTCTTTTTTCAGAAG
>CM077103.1:35535615-35584496 GCA_039619505.1 Cimex hemipterus | reverse complement strand
TTTCTTTATATATATATATATATATATATATATATATATATATATATATGTTGAATAAACATGCATTAGTTCCTCGTCATGCTGGATAACCAACTAGATAAAAAGGCCTCACAATGAAACTAACTATGAATATTTTGATGGTATATTTTGTATATTTTGATGGTACGAAGCCCCAGACCAAGCCGCTATAATTAAATAATGGGAAACACTGTAAAAATCGCCGAGAGCAAGCACGTACAGAATGGCGGGGCTTTGTTTGCGTGGTGTTTGTATGAATGTATACTTTGTTATGAGATGAACCTTGAGGGAGCCCATTTGTGTTATTTTATATGAGGCAAATATCATGTATTGAGGGGAAAGTGATGTTTCAGTGAGTTGGATACAAGTATAAACTGCTTTTAGCAATTTGGATAGAAATCGACCATCTCCGAATAAATCAATTACTGTGTTTCCGTGTCAATAAAACATCGAGTAAAATGGTATTAAAAATAATAACTTTTAAAAATTCGTCATTCAGATTCGGAACGTATTGTTTTATGATTGTAGCCATTGTTTACTAAGAGAGACAATTCATTGATTATTCGTCTAGTAAAGAAATGATGCAAAGGAAGTTAGTCATGATCGTAGTTTCGTTTTGTTTTACCCAATTGGCGTGGATCGAGACGAAACTGCGTTTCGCTCTGTTTTTGCGTTTTATTGGAACTACTCATGGATCTCACGCAATTAGAAAAAAATTTTAAGAAGAAATCTCGCACTTGGATGAAAGAGGGACACCGGTAATCGATGAAAGCTATTCCAGGGTCTTTACGTAAGGATGACGTTGGACGAATGTCGGAGAATTTGATCGAAAATTATTCACCCTGGGACGGTTTCCCGTTCTGATGACTCTGCTAACCTTTTAAAGGGACACAGACAGCTCCCACGTTGAAAAGAAATTTTTGGCTGTTCCTTACTCAATTTCCTACGGGACATAATAAAATGAAAAACTGATGAATAGACGGGAGAAACCGTGAGATTTTTTACGAAAAACCTTGTTGTCTTAATGAAAAAAATACGTTTTTGTTGCGACATGTGATGTAGTGGTTGAGACTGATAGGAGAACCCGGATTTAGTACCTGTTATGTTACAGAATGATGTTAATGTATGTGTAGTAATGAATGGTAAACTCGTTTTCGATACGAGTGGTTTTTATTCAGTTTTGTTTATCTAGTAGAAATATTTTGATCGCAGATATTCCAGTTGTTTACTACAGCCATTGGTGGGGCACTGCTTAACATTTTCCTATCTTTTTAAATGCCTTTAGATGAAATTGGCGCATGAAATAGACTCGAACTGAGAAAAAGACAACCTATGAGAAATATAATTATTATTAACAATATTATCCTTTTTTTTTCTTAATTGTGTTAAGCTATTGCATGAAATTATTTCAATTGAAGTAAACTTTCAAACATAATAAGACGACAAAAGTGCTTTTCTTTCATTTTCTAGGAACGTTAAAGCGATATACCTTTTTTTTAAATACTTACACAAAGACAAAAACCGGACACTCGTATTTGCTGTATTTCAAACACTATGTATTATTATTATTTATTTTATTTTATTTATTTTTTTTTAAACGAGGGTTCGCAACAGCACAAGTCACATAAACCCACAAGGTGCCGGGTTTTTTTTTTTTTTTTTTCTTTTTCTTTTTTGGTCTCATGAACTAAGCATATCTAGCCAGGCTTCTTGTATATATTTATTCCGTAATTAGATTTTTGGGGGAAGGGTATCGTGAAAAAAGGACCAGGGGCGACGGCGGGAATCGAACCCGCGGCCGCGGGATCTACTAGCCGAGAGTCTCTCACGCTAACCCCTCGGCTACCGCGGCCCCCCTCTCAGGGTGCCGGTGTTTTTGAAAAAATGCCCATTTGCAAGTATGTCGGGTTAGAATGCAGGGCCGCTGGATTCGAACCCAGGAGCTTTACCTTATTCAAAAAATATATTGTTATATTATTATATTAAATTTCTTATTATATTAAAAATGATTGTTATATTAAAAAATTCATCAAACCACTGACGAATCATTTACTGATAGATTAAAATTTTACACTTTTACAAATAAATACAATTATTTGCACTTTTTACTGTGTTAAACTGGTTTACGATGCTAAAAAAAAGTAGGTCTATATATATATACGGTCAGCCTTTGCCTGTCTAGGCAAGGTACAGGTACAGGTATAATTGTTGTTTGTTTTATTTATTTAATTAATGTATTAGTTTTATTTTATTTTGCGGGGGTTACGACAGCAGAGGTCACATCGACCTCGCGTTCCCGTTTATGTTTAGAAAAAGCACGGTTATAAATAAATAAAAATTCGATTTTACTACGGGAATCATTATCATAAGAGCAATTGACAACACTGAAACCTTCCCAAATCACTTCCAGTGAACAAATCCGCAGAACTTCTATACATTATAAGATGTTGGAAATCAACTATAATATCGACACGGAAGCGCCTCCGGAAAGACGAACTGGGACAGTAGATAAGTGAGGAAGGAGAGTAGCGGTCAGCAAGGGAAAGTCATCATTTTGCTCACTCGGCCCAGACGCCTTCCCGTCTACCCAGACAAGATGCCTCTGTCTTACGGGACCTTTCTATTAAATCGTCAAGCCTCTGTTATCATCTACCAATTAGGTATCGGGACATTAAAGTTAAAAGATAGGCAAAAAATATTAATGTCCCTTATGGTTTTTTCGTTTTTTTATGGTCATATCCCGGCTTTAAGTTGTTAGTTACTAAAACTTAAACAATTCGTGCAATTTCTTTACGGTGTATTTCCTACCTACAATAAACATTATTTGATTGAATAGGTGTTTCGTTAAATGAGCGGTGAAAGTAAATATATGATGGCTAGAAACGCAGAAATAAACTGTATCATCTGAATAGTTCTTTAGGAAGTTTTTAGTGTGTAAAGGAGAACGGATTCAAGCAGCAATCGGTTGGTGTATTGGTATAGGCTAAACGTAATTTAACGTATATACGCTAAACGTATATATCTTTAAGTGTACGAAATCAAATATCTATTTGATTAAATATCTTGTTACAGTGTTATTTGCTAATTTGGAGCTACATGATTTCGCATGTTTTAAAGAAAAAAGGAAAAATGGAACTTTTTTTTATTTATTAATCATTTTATTCATTCTGTTTTGGTTGAAACGAAAAAGCTAGTGTCACGAGCGGAATTCGATCCCACGCCGCTGCTCTAACCACTTGAGTTATCGTGACTTCGACGTTCTTTTTTATTTAACTTATTTCGTATTGGTGTTGGCAGTGCAAAAACATGTGTCATCACCTCGTATTTATTAATAGAGCAGCCGCGGATTGAACCAAAGGCCGTGAGTTCGAATCCCGTACGTGACACTAACTTTTTCATTTCACCAAAAACCTTACATAAAAAGTATAATTCAAAGAACTAATTTAGTCAATACACCACTAAATATAACGGATTTTTTATTTATACAGATTTTTGTAGAGACTATTATACTGTAGATTTTTGTTACACAGATTACTTTATAGATATGGATTTATCCAGACGGCTAATTTCCTAACTTTTGGAGGTCGGATCATTTGCCGAAAACATGGTGCAAATATGAATACCTCGGACATTTCAATGTAGGATATCTGCCATGGTGAGCCAAAGAACAAAATAGAAAAAATGAAATAATGATGACAAAAACATGTTCTGTGAAGGCTCTTAAGGCCCGGTCCACCAGTCACGGATAAAGCAGAGTTTACGGGAACGTCGTTCATAATTTGAACAATGTGGGAACGTAGCACTATCTGTAAAGTACCATCTTTCTACTAAACGTTATACCACTAGTTGGTGGAACTGAAGTACGGTTATAGCTAGACATACTCATTGTTAACATTGCTTGTTCCAATTTCGGAAAACTTGTTTTAGTATTTCCCATTTTTGGGTTTGTACTTATTTTTCTTTCGTCAAATTTTATCAAAGGGCCCTTAATGTCAGATCTACAAACAGGAAATATCTCATCAAGTCCCTTTCACGATCAAATAATCGATATTACACCAAGTGTTTATTTAGAAGTATAACGACAAATTCACGAGAGATTTAAAAAATGCAGTGGGAAGGGTAATTGAGGTTTGGTGAATAAAAGTGTAATATTTCAATACATCAATACATGTCAACTAAGACCGGATGGGCTATTGTCAAAATGCATAACAAATTGGAAACGAAATTCAAGATGATTTCATTGCGACGTTATCTTAACAAATATTTCAACGCTCTTTAAGCAACAATAGGAAAATTTTCATTCTTGCCAATATTCTTCATCTCCATTGAAAATGACTGATCGTTATCTGATAAACGTTGATTTATTAGGACTAATCTAAATCATACTAAGCATACAAGGAATTTAAAAATAAAGCGGCACGAAACAATGCCGGACAACATGGAAACAACCGCCTACTTAGTTAGGAATGTAAGGTTTCACACGGACAGGAAAGTGTTTTCCCATCTGAGATGGGAAAATATCGAACCAACATAATCCAGAACATGGACAAAATCAATATTGCGGCAATAATATTGATATATTCAAGACTTTAGTTAAATAATGGCACGATGCTGATTAAAATGACATCAATTACAAGAGCTCATAACCTGATAGCAGAAAACACGTCTTGCACATTAAGTTGTACAACCCTGCCATATTCAACCGATAAAAATACCTTTTATCTCAAACCATACATTCGAGGTTCCTAGAAGATACAGTAAATATTTATAGGAAATCCATATGACTTGTATCCTTAACAGAAAAGGTGTGAAAAAACATTTTTTGGTGCGCACTTGGGGTACAATGGGTTATCAGTTTAAAATCGATACTGCAATCAAAAATATAACTGCGTGCGAATTAGGCACGTTGAAAGCGGGAAACATAATTAACAGTTTTCGAAGTGAATACCCTTGTGATTAATTTCTGAGATTACCTCGAAAAAAAATTAAAATATACAATAAACTGAAATGCTACTTCCAAATGAAAGTTTGCTCTGTTTTTCTAACTGATAAACAATCAGGAAAGAAAAATTTAACGTTTACAGTTCAATTATCGGATTTAGATATAGCGGTTAGGAAAACTGTTGTTCCTCCTCCCGGAGTCGTTATATTCAGTTGTCACCAATGTTGAACGCCCAAAATTAAAATTAAAAAGCTTCACCACGTCTCGCGGAGGGTTGACGCTCAATAATTTTAACCGGCGTTTCAGCAGAGTAGGAAAAAAAAAAAAAAAACAGATTTTATTCGGCTGTAAAACTCCCTTTTGCCCTTTTTATTTCAACCCCTTCGGCGGTCCATAAAACCAGTGTGCCGTCCGTTATATCCGACTCATATTAGACTACGGGTTCCCTCCAGGAAATCAACACAATAGAATAGCCGCAAGAGTTTGCGAATCGTGCAGCCCTACCAACAATTTTCCTAATCTTATTGCTCGTAGAAATATTGTGTGTTGAAGTATCGACCAACAAAGTTAATATGCATGCATGTTGTTGCATTTTTACAGACTGACGGTCGGACGGTGGTGGTAATTCCGGAAGTTCGGACGCCAGCCCTTACATTACTATTCAGACCAATGATCTCCTGTACCGAGAGACAAGATACTCCGTTTTGCCAAGATGGAATAATATAGTGACGTTAAACCATCATAAAACTAATGTTAAAACAATAGTAATGGTTAGGTATGGAAAAAATAGAAAAGAAAGGTTGCGTGGCTTCTTTTGTGGGCTGTTTGTTGAAATGTAGTAAATCAGCAGGCCGCTTAGTGAAGTTTTCAAAAAGACGAGTTAGAAATGAATGAAAGGTTGGATGCGAAAGTAGGAAAAGGATAGTTTTCAAAAACTATGAGGTGAACACTTACAGGTTTTAACAATGGAGGTGACCGTTCGAGATCGAGACCAAACTGGGGGACAGGATTTAGGATCGGAGGAAGTACAGGATAAAAGGGCTGAAATAGTTAGGCCAAACACTAGTAAGTACTCGTTTTAACTGTTTTGCTAGATTTATTGCAGCTACCTTCGTTCGGTTGTTGCTATCCATTTTGTTATAACACGATTAAATCTTTTGAATAATATAAAGTAATATTCGTCAGTAATGTAGTTATCATCCTAAATGGTGGGATACACTTTGTTCTTCTATTTTTTCTTCAGAAGTATTCCAGCAATGTTTGCAAGTTGGCTCCGACCTCACCCTCCTGAGCGCTAAATAGTATTTAAGTTAATCGAAGAACTAGGCGATTAAAGTCATCATTAAAGAACATTCATGCACAAATGCCGAAACAGAAAGCAAAAAATTCGTGTTCTGTGACATACGGCTTTCATATTTGCATTGTGATTAGTGATTGTTATTACCGTAATGCGTTTCGTCACTTATAACTTCGACGGTTCCACACTTCGGTATCACGGTAAAACTTTTCGGTTTGACATGATTGAAGGGAAATTGTCCCTAAAATTTTAAAACAAACTTATTAATACTGTGCAGTCGAACTTTCCGTAATTTAAAAAATCATTCAATCTATTTTTCAATTTAACGACTGCTGGATCTAGGGAAAAACCAAATGAAAGGCCGAAGGTTTTCCTCAACAATTGTACCATATTTGCTTGCTTCTGACAATCAAGAAAGTTTAGTTATTGCAAAATCGAATGTACGATAGCCATAACTATTTAAATTTGTTAAGAGGGTAACTCGTTCCAGCGTTTTGGTTAAATAAATTTTATTTAAAGGTATGATTAAGAAACGGTCTTCATTTTCGGCCCAAAGGGGGTTCAAACGTAAAATTAATTGATTAAACACTGAAATGGCATCCAAGGATCTGTCAAGCTTAAAAAATATTAAATTTCATTATTGTCTAATGACTTCCATTTACCTAATTGAGGGAGTTATTACAGAGAAAGGGCCCTGGATTTAGGAGAGAATAAACTCGATTATGCAAATACCAGTCGATTGATTAATGCCTGAGAAATAATCGAGTTGAAATTCAACGTCTATTTGGCGAAATGAGATTGGGATGCGATAGAGAGCCGTGTCGGCTAAAAGGTTACACACAAAAGCTGTCCGGCCAGTGCCCGTGAATAAAAGAGGAGAATCGAAATCTCACCAAATCCAGCAATACATGAAAGGTCCACCTAGGAAAAAAAATCTGATATTCTTTATATGTACTTAGCAAGAAGGCACAAAGAGTCTAGGGCAAATGATGAAAATTATAGTGTCAATAAAATTTAAAACCATTTGAAAACGACAATCATTTATGTGTTGGTGCAAGAATAATATCAGGTCTGAAAAAGCACTCTTTGATAAGGTGTTGATTCAGAAGGAAATGAATACGCCTTTCTTCATGGTAACTACATGTGTACAATATTCGAATACTTTCTTTAAAATCTAGATGAAGTAATCGTATATATAATTTAAATAATTTACGAAAACGTCACATAATTGCATAATCATTTAATCAATTATCAGTCAAAATAATCTGTAAATTAGGAAATAGTTAATAACGCGTATGAGTTGAATATTAAAGAGAACTGACAGTACAATCCATTAGTATAAAAATAATTTACACAATCTAAACGGCCAAAATAAGCGACAATTTAGTTACTTTCAAACTTCATGTCGATTAAAATTAAACTTAGTATCCAAAGTTTTGCCTACTTTTTTACGTTAATACTGCACAGACTTGGTATAGTGCAATTTGATTCCACGACTTTCGGCTAAAAACTTTAAATCGACAAAACTTGATTATATCAGACACTAATCATCCAATTGAGTAGTCCGTCATTATCGACTACCGACGAGGTTTCCATATATACCTGGCCTTTTCTAGACGAAGTACACTAGGACCATTCATGGGGTATGTGAACAGAACAGATCATGTAAGAGGAGACAGGTTTCGTTGTTGATAAGAAGGAGAGTGTTTATTTGAAACCGTACTCGTTCTAAGATCTCAATCATACTCAGCAATAATCAAACAATTATGATAAGCAACAACATATTGAATATAGTTACTTAATTTTGGCATTCTGGGGTTTGTAAGAGTAGCCTAGTCCGTATGAAACTTGTCCAACGTCGGTTGTTGAAATTCCTGGTATTTAAAATGGGACTGCAATGGGTCCGGTTCGAGTATGGGCCTTGCTTGTATTTATGTTCTCTTCCCATCGTTTAGGGTCTATGGTTTTTTTATAGAACCTACTGAATGGTCTATGCCCACGGTTAGTAGGCAAATATTAACTTTTCTGTTCCTTAGCGTGCTCGGAGAAAAAATCTGTCATTTTATCTAAATTTTCACCGAACTGTGTAGTATGCTAAGTGTGGAATCTCGCTCACCTTCAGAATTGCTTTAATGAAATTTTGTAGTAAGTGTAATACAAACATTTTTGGGTCTTTTTATTTATTTATGTAAATGTGAAAGTATATATTTACATGTTAAAATGTGTACTTGACTTAACTCGTTGGCACAGCCCTACATCGCGATTATAGAAAAAACTAACAAACACAATTCACCCTGTACTCTCTTACAATGACATCAGGTTGATCATAACTTTGATATGCTGATCGTATTGATGGGCGACCTTCATAATGACATTAAACTCACTAATTTCGTAGTCCGTTTGACCGATTGTTCAGCTTAATAAGTACATTGCGAAATAAGGACTTTTACAAATTTTGTCTGTAGTGGTCTCTTGAAGCTACCGCTAGAAGCCACTACGATCTGTAGAATGTTCTCGCCCTCCATTCTGCAGCCAATCTGAGTAGAGCACTTCCCTATATAAGCAGAGGCACTGCCTCACTAGAGGGAGTCTCGTCGTGCGACGAGGTCTCAACCGTCACTAATAGACAACATAAGCAGACTCGTCCACAAGAAGAGTTCTCTCATCACTAATGGATGACATCAGAAGACTCCTCGTCATTCCATCATCACGGCTTCACTAAACACAACACCGGCTCTTCTCAGGGCCACAAAACTCCAAGTCACTAAAATCTCCTAATGGCGAAGAACCTTCATTATTGTAATCATAAAATAACGGTATTGAAGGCTCATATTAATTATAACAAAGAAAAACGTATATAGAAGTTGCATGAATTAATCTATAAGATTAATGAGCATGATCCGCCGATCAACTACCAGCACCTAGCGCTCGTCCACGCAATCGAGGGGATAAAGCATGATCATTACGTCGTCAACGCTTACATACTGTCACCCGACCGACGCCCTCCGCGAACGGGACACGCCGGTCATGCGGAACTCACGAAGGTCACCGATAGAAGACAGACTCTGGCTAAGTTCTCGCCAGGGACGTCACCACGGCCAACCACGAATCCTACCTCACTTGTGACAGGGCCGAATTTTGGAAACACATTGTCACCCCGTGGTACAGATGACCATACACACCCCCACCTACACAGATAGGATGGATCTTGTGAACTGGCCCCTACGTGCCTCTGATAAGGCACTGCCGCCCGTGCCGACACGAGTACAGCTTGTGCTTTAGGGAGATCGCCACGTTCTCAGGGGCTGTGCGTTTCTCCCGTTGGTATCGCAAGCCCGTCAAGAACCGAGTTTGTCGGTCCTATCCCAGCCGCACGCCCCGAGGGGAATCCAACAGGCCGGAAATTAATCCCGCCGTCTCTGGGGATCTCAATCGCAAGCATTCATGCACCACAAAAATAGCTCTTGGTGTTGACCGGTTCCTCAGACTTGCGCAGTTACCAATGAAGGTCCCACTACTCTCCGAAGACCGAATGTCGTTCACCACTGGGCGCGAGAGACTCCAACTGTGTGGAAAATGCATGGGTCGATTGCTACCTCTCGTGAGGCCTGAGGCGACCCGGGGCCGCCCCGTTTCCCTTTATCCACCACGCCCCTCTTAATCCCGGAACCCAGTCGAGCTCTCCCAGGTCCCTTGGGACTTGTTACTACTCAAGAACAATCCCGACACCTATTCGGAAGTGTGAAGAGTCTCACCAACAAGAGCACGATGATTTGAAGACCTTTTAGTTTCCTCGGTGGTCGCTCATATGTGAGCCAAGGAATTTGCGTGAGCTAACCAACCGCCGAGTCGCGACTGTCTCGGAGCACAATTTGGAGACAAAAGGTCAGACTTTCCTCATCGCCACCACCTACGCCTGGTTATCCGTCCCGGGGAGCCCGAGCATAAAGCCGAATCACCCCGTTCGCAGCGGATAGCTGTGTATCAGGATATTTTGCGGTTTCACATTCATGTGCTCCTCCCCAGTCGGACCGCCGGTGCCGCCCATAAGCGGTATTGTATTGTGTATGTCAGAGGTAATAGTTTTTTTTTGTGACGCATTTTAGGCCTAATAGCCTATAGAAAGGAATGGACCACATTCACGTACTAAGATAAAGAAAAGTGCAACCTGACCAATCTATTTAACAAATAGGCTATTAAAACAACACTGAAAAATCACGAACAAAGAAAAGGACCGACTTCGCATGGAGCAAAAAGAACAATCGAAAAAAACCATCCTTTATCACGAAAGACACCGATAAACGCACCCCACCCTCACAAGCGACTTGAAAGATATCTCACAGGCACACTGAAGATGATGAATGGCGAAACACGAAAAGAAGATGGGCAGACAAGGATAACCTTTAAATTTAGACGCACGCTTCCATCCGTTGATGTGCCTGCTTATCATTTTTCAAGAACTTCGAATATTTAAGATAAAGAATAATTAGATGTTTACGATAACGAATTATAATATATTATATTACTTAGTTGAAGGGTTATGGGAACGTCTTGAACAGATAATTTCAATTCTAATAGATTATATCGATTATGTATTTGTTTTGTATCACTATTTTAGGAAAGGAATTACTACATTCCGCTTAGGGCGACGATCAGTTACCAAGTATTTGATACTTTTAAATAGATAATTTAACCGCTGTATTAGATTGTATCATATCCTTTTGTAACATGCCTATCATAATAACATATACGATAACAACGGGGGGCGAGCGAGAAGCAATGTTACAGGCATGCAAATATCCATCATGACCGAATTGGGAGATTTAACACTGCAATAATGGCCAAAGCTGCATAATCAGGGATAATCCAATTATTGGCATATATTTAGGAATACGCATACACACAATTTATTAAACTGAATAAACGTAATAGGATTTCTATTAATTAGTGTCATGCAATGAAATAAATATCATATTAGATTTATATTACATAAAAAAGGGTTCTGCCCCTCCCCTCGTTTTCGAGGTACATGAATAGAAATATTCCTTCCTGTATCTGTCATGGATTTCTACCAGACGTAAAAGTATATACATATATATTACGCAGGGCGGGCGACCAGGACCCGAGGGCTTAAAAGACTGGGTAGGCCCGTAGGTCATCCCTAAAAGGTCCGGGGACCTGGTCGGCTCACGAGTCCTGCAGAAACCTATTGGACTTGTTTACAAACCCCAGGATTGTGGACCATTTTATCCTGGGGAGTGTTTTAGTTATGTCCTCTCCTTCGAAAGTGTCGAATCTTTCCCTGGCATACCTATCGCATTAAGCTAGGTAGTGTCGAGCCGTTTCTTCTTTTGTTTCGCAGAGGCGGCAGAAGGGGTCTGGTAGGGTGCCCATTATGAAGGGGTGTCTTCTCACGGGGCAATGGCCCGTTAGGATCAGCCTCCTAATTCCCCTCCTAGAGTTGGAGAGTAACCATTTCGCTTCCTTAGGTTTGATTTCCTTCAGAAACTCCTTCGATTGCCTGCATCCGGGGGACGTATTCCATTCCTTGAGGAATTGTTTCATTCCCCAGCAACTTATACTCTCTTTCGCTGTGCTTAAAGAGTGGAGTAATACTGGTTGTGGACCGACAAACGCAGTATTCGATCCTTCCGTGGCCAGGCTGTCCGCCTCTTCATTGCCGCAGTGTCTCATACCTGGTAATGATCCTGTTAATGAGTTCAACCGTTTCCTCTACCAGTCTAGATGTTGATAATACTTTTTATAATGATTTTAGACTGGCCTGACTGTCGTTTACACCCAGTAGTTGGTTGTTGACCTTACCAATAAGTATAAAATTTTCGAGTGTCCTATATAATTTCCCTTATGGTTCTAGCTGCTTTCACTAAGTCTAACTTACTAAGCGCGCTTCACCCTGTGATGAATCGTGAGCACAACTTCGCTAAGCCACGCTAACACCGGTTTGCTTTGGCTGCTTGTTTTTGTTGGCTTTGAAGCTGCGTGCTGGATGCGTTCCCTTTCAGCCGCGGAGGAAGCTTAGTCCCCTCTTGCTAAATCTCGCACATCGCTGCACGTCAGTGTGTTGCCAGTTTTAATCCAATTACTATACAAAAGTAAATCCTCATATCGGGGAGATTTGCCAGCGTTCGTCTGCCTTAGCAATTTCGCATTATGTATAATACCTCGATAATCCAAATTGATTTATTTTTGTTTTCTTTATGGAATTTCTGATATGTCAATATTGGAAAGGTTTGCGGCTTCAAAGAGACCTTTAAAAATAAAAACTCATCTCTTGTAGAATCCGTACATTTTAAATAATCCAATCATAACGTATACCATAATAAATATGATAAGAAATTATCATAAGTTTGCCAAAATTTCAGCATATATATTTCAGAGCGTTGTAAATAAATTTTTTATTACTAATAATGTTACCACGTTCTACAACAAAAATTGCAACTACAAAAAAAAATATCCTCACAATTTATATAAAGGAACACACACGCGCGCGCACATACGGGGCAGAAGAGAAGAGAGAAATAGATATGTAGATAGATAGAGATAGAGAAAGAAAGAACGAGAGAGATAGCGAGTGAATTAGTGAGTGAGAGAGAGAGAGAGAGTATTTATTATAAAACCCTTTAGAAACTTTAAGAATTATTAAATTAATGAGCGGCAAAGGCCACAATAGGGTGGACGCGGTGCGCAGTTCTAACGAATTATAACCTAATAACCGAACATAAGTTAGATGCAATTTATATCTTCTTATATCAGATCCATCAATCTATGAAAACGTCACCGACGGTTTTGTTTTTGTTTAATATTATCTGAAATTATTGTGAAATTCCTCTTTTCGGTCGATGAGACGATGTAAGTGCTGATAATGGTACGCTCGATATTAATTATCTCTGGGTTCCAACGTTATCACTGTTAATCATCCAAGACAGAAGCGATTCGGCACTTGTCCAAGCTCAATGTAAGTCGTTCGAGGAAAGAAAATCCTAACAACGCAGGGAGAAGTTGCCAAAGGTGTTATATTTGGAACCAAACCATTAGGAAATTATTGTGTCAAATGTAAATATCATTAACAACCCGTTTTGAATTTAAACAATTTATTTATTTTTTACTTTTTACTCTTTATTTTTTAGAAGTTATTCTTTACAATACGATTTAAATCTAATACGTAATTATATATCAATAACAGTTACTATTAAACTAATCTATAGAAAACACTTTTTCGGTTCCTTAACCCATGATAAATTTATTCTAAGTTGTTCACCTGACGCATTATATCCATCTTGTGTGCGCATTTAAAACGCTTACATTATAACAAATACGAATTTAATTCACTTGGTTTGGTTTTGAAATGGGTAAACTAAATCATTGTCCCGTTCGCAGCTATACTGAGCAATGAGTGTTCGTCGTAACAGTACATTCTTTTTTATTGTTCAATCAAATGACGCTATTATCCGCTCCCTGAACGTAAGTAATTCCGTGAGCTGCAGGTAATATAGAATCAAATTGAAAGCCGGCGAGACAGTATAAAGGTGGGATAGGCTAATAAGCAAGTGCCCTTTTCACAAAAGGATCTGTCCTTCCATGAAAACCGTCGTCAAAGAAGTGGAGAGGAAGCCCAGAGCCTCTTGTGGCCCAGATCCCAGTTTCGTCTCGGATAATTTATTCCGATTCGCCTCACTTGTGCATTTCCTTGTCCTATTTAGACAGCCGTCGCCCATCGAGGACAATTATAAAAAGCTTCAAATCTTTTCGGAATAGCGCAAGACTTTTTTTCAACCGACTTCCACCGGATTTGGCCGGAAGAGAGTGCCCTAACCTTTAAAAAGATAGGCGATTTGAGAGACGAAGGAGGATGCAAAAAAAGGACAATACTATCATATGCTAGATGAAGATATGAAAATAAAACAAGCAAATATAAATCGCATCATATTCTTCTTACATATTGGAATTGGAATTTGGAATATATTTAATAGATAATTTTACATAGATTTTGTAAAAAGTTAATAAATGGAGAAATGTCTAGGACATTATTAGGACTTAAAACAAGGATTTAAATATTTTACAATTGTTGTTAATTTGGCTTACGCTTAATAGTGTTGAAAAATTGTTTTACAATCCATTTGTAGTAAGATTAAATATATTGTAAGTACCATAGGCTTAGAACACCAGCCTTTGTTTGGCTAGAATTGTATATTATCTTAGATAAATGGTTACACATTTACTTCAAGAGATAACTATTTACATTAATAAATAAGCAATTTAATAATAATTATAAATCATTAAATAGACAAATACAATAGATTTTATTTTCATTCAATTTCATAACAACACATTTACTTTAATAATATATAATATGATAAATAAATTAATAAATAAGCCAGTTAATAAATAATTACTCATTGTTATAAATTATAACCATTGACTAGACTTCAACAATATTTAATCAAATAATTACTCATTTCAGAGAAAAGTCGAATTAATATAATTTAATAATTATTAAAAATTATAAAATTATAATAATTATAAAAAATTTAAACAGAAATATTTATTAGTAATTACCTATAAATGCTTCTGTTTAATAAATCGAAAATATTTTATTCAAAAATTCTTTAAGATATGAAAGTAAAAGTATCAATAAGGGGGTGGTTTCGTCTGATTTATTTCGTTAGGACTTAATATATTCTGACCGTAAAAAATAACTAACACGACTCTGCTGAGAGGAAAAAAGGGCTTTAAGAAAATTGCCAAAACTCAAAGGGCGAGGCAAGATGAAAGAAGGGATTACCCTAAACAAATCTCAATCATTATTCTCCCGAGCGGTTTTAAGGGAGGAGCTTGAAACAACAACTCCTCACTGCAGAACTTAGGCTTATTTTGACAAAAGACTGAATCTATTAGACAGTTAAGCCAGTCCAGCAGTAACTGCAAAACCCAGGAAGGAAAAACATTAAAATAAGTAAGTTCCTGTATGACAGCAGTATAGCAAGTAGTTCTTGAAAATTAGTAGGATGAAGGAAAGAAACGTTGGCTCTATGAACGCATTGTAACAATAACAACCAACACTCTGTAGAACAATGAAAAAAGAAAATCATATTTTATTTTAAAAGCCAGTGAAAAAATCACATTAGTTCCATAATTTTATGCCAAAAACTGTTAGAACAATAACAAATAAATTCGGCAATTTAGCATATCTAATTTTTTTTCAGACTTGTGTTTTCCATTATAGGAGCCTCCTACTCGGATGAAAAGTTTCCACAACTACACGTTTTTAGCATTGTCGATATGCTTAACAGTACACGACTTAAGTGAAAAATATTATGTTGCGGCAAGAAAGTATGAAACTAAATAAATGCAGAAATGAATTAATATGAATAGCATTCGATTAATTAATTATTCATGCAGACGAATAAGCAAACTTTAATTTTCCTATTAAATCTCACATCTCCAATTCCCAGGAATTGGAATAATTTTAACTTTTCACAGAAGACATTTACCACCAGATAGTGGGTTCAAATCCTGGTATTATCCACTCAATTTGAATTTATAATAATTTGACAAAAGAAACAAAAAGGTAAATTGTCCGCGGGACCAACTCATGTATATGACATATATATGTATTCATATATATATACCCTTATGTATGACAGGCATTACATTTAGGCTGCTCGTCCATTGGAACCGAACTACGACGGTCGTTCAACAGCCGAACTATTTGACCCAACGGACGAACCGCAATATAGCCGAACGCCGTCGTCCACTGTAGCTGATTTTGGTCAGTTCACGACACAGCCCAAATCAATGTAGAAGATTTGTTGCTGCTCGAAAATTCTTACTTGGCATACAAATGGATCGAAAGAAATAAACAAAAACATTGGAAGTTCCGTTTCTAAAGCTATCCTTGACCACAGCTTATGCTGGACATCTTTCCGATGACATATCCCAAGAACCTCCTCCTCAACCGCACTTATCAATTTTTAGCAATCCATCGAAATGAAAACGAAGCGAAAAGGTAACCAAAAAGCAAAGAACAGCGTTAAACAATGATGAGCGTTTGATGTCACGTGGTTGTCAGTTGAGGTCGAAGTAACCATTCAGCCGAATAGGACTGGAAAATCAAAATTTATTTGGATCGAAAATTGATTCGGCTGTACCCGCCCTAACGAATTGGTTCTATTGGACGTGTGTTCATTCGTTTCTTCGCTTTTGGATCATCCGGCCCTATGAGTTTGGCCGAAAACGGCTGCAGTGGACAACCTACCTAATAGTTTTTTCTGTTTTTACAGAAAAAAATAAAATTGGCGTAGTTGTGTTAGGAGAATGAAAAATTACCTGAAAACAAAATATCACGGTCTCCAATGAATATTAGAGTAGGGAAAAGAAAAATTGCCTACAAGTAACGGAACAAGAGGTCGAAACCAACTGGATACTGTTCGATGAGGAAAATAAGCGAGACTTGGCGCACGTCGATACGTGCGGAACGTGTAAACAGAAAGCAGAACAGAAGGGTACGACCTTCTGCGATAGCCGGGGAAAGTCTTCTTATGCTACTATGCGGTACCTACGGCGAACTGAGGGGTTATGACTTATCGAAGGAAAAATTATATTAATATCGCTCGCATGAACGGCTTATGATGAGTGAAAATTCTCGAGGACCATTCTTACATCAAGAGGAGAGAGGGGGGAGTGAGATGGGGTGAGAGAGGGATAGAGAGAGGGAGAAGGAGGGAGGGAGAGAGGGAGCCAATCAAAACGGCTATTATGCTTCTGGTTATCTTCCAAGCATAACCATTCATAACGTTTATAATATATTTACATGAGAAAAGGAGAGAAAATAATACGGGAAAAAGCCCCCCCCCCAACTTTTATGGCGGCGATTTAAAAAAAAACCGTCAGATTATCACAGTTTGCCTGCGGTAATAATTGTTCGATAACAATAATGAACTAGATTATTGTATTAAGCAGGGTATGTTTCGGGGCGGTATTTAGGTTTCACTACCAGAATAGCTAGAATTTCTTCAAATAATAGATCATCTTAAACGAACTGACGTGGCTTACACGTCCTGTAAATTAGTGATAAACATCGCGACTTGGTGCTCCAATTTACGTCAAAAACACGTTTCATCTTGGATACTATCAATTCATCAACAAAATGCTCAACGGACTACTCATCCAATTTCCATTACACCAATCACTACGAAATAAATGCCATTTGCTGATATGATCTTTACTCGCAACGAAAATGTTAGGTACAAATATTAAATGGATCGAACACTATCGATGAAAATAAAAGTATTTTATTTGGATCTTTCAGAAATAATTGACAATTAATTCATTAGAAACTACGATTAACTAAATAACTTTTGAAACATCATCCATTAAAGTGTTTGAAACAAACCACTAAATACCAACCACTTAGCAATTGTAACCAAAATTAAAATAATCAAATGTTCAATTTGACATTCAATGTAACAACAAAAGCTGTTATTTTGTACTATTTATCAATTAGACATGTTTTTACCCACGTTTTTTCCCATCGTCGGCTAATTTCGCATTAAAGAAGCCCGATCGCTCATATAAAAATGTCTTATCCCGATTTCCTTCCTCACCCCGTCAACAATACACACACACAAAAAAAAATAAGTACGAATACTTTGACTGAATCTATAATATTCTAGCATTATATAAATTCACAATTGGGTGGGCATCAAAACGATCTCTACAATACCTCACGATTAGAGTTGTTCGATGTAGTATATTATCAATAACCGTACATACACATCCTATTTTATACAATAGAACTCATATTTAAAATTTAAGTTCCATTCAAGCACAATTGGACGATACTCATTTTTTACTAGTCACGCGGCGTGATGGATATATATGTATTTACTTTTTACCATTTTCTTAGCACTAACTCATTTGTAAAGGATGTTCGTTTATATTTCTATGTTCTACAACAGTCGGTTGGATGTCATCCTCACCATCGTGTATGGGAATATTTTTACTTATCTTGCATAGTGTCCAATGAAGTAATTTGTTGCAGGTAAAACTCGAAATATCTACAATATCGGCTATATATGTAGAGTTACACCTGGAGAGAAGGCTAATAGGAGAAACATATAAAAATGGACTCGGTATCGAATGTAAGCACTGTCACATCTCTCGAGTAAAACCATTCCCCTCTATGCGAAGTTACTCATTTACATAATGATCAAAGGTCCTATCTGGCATTACAGTTATTCCATCTGCCACGGCATCCGATTAAAAAATTAAAGCTATGCAAACTATTAAGAATAGTATACACCGGTTAATAACTAATGTTCCGTAGACGTTCGGAATGAGAGACTTCCACATTCCAACGTTTAGACCAAGAACACCTACAGCCGATACTACCGGTCCATCACGGCGCACCCTCACCAACTGATGCAAGAAATTGCCCAGATCCTACCAAGTCCAAGATCACCAATCGATTGAAAAGGAAAGATACATTATTATAGGATATGGTTACCAATATTGTGCCGTATCTAAATGTAGCTATCTATCTTCTTACTGGTCACCTCTGTTTTAATATTATCACTGTCCTTTGTTCTTTGGCCTAACTCCCAATAATGACAGTAAAAATTATCTCTTGTAGTATTTAACGTACTTCATTATTATTTACTTTCACTTTGTTATAGTTTGCTTTATTGATTTAGTTAGGTGCATTAGACGTGATATAAATATTTGGAATTATATTCCTGCTATTATTGTTCAATTATGCTCTATTATTACATTACTAAACTTTTTAAAGAAGTATATATTGTTTTTGTAAATACTAACTATAAATACTCAGGAGAGAGGTTTTAGTTACTTCAGATTATGCCCTCCTACGGGACAACATGAGGAATATGTTTCTTGTTTTGTAATATACATTGCCGAATTGTAAACTTTGTGCAGAAAAAACGTATTGTTTCCAAATTTATTAATAATCTAATAAAGTGAGGATGGTCTCTGGGGTTTTTCTTCACTATATATTTCAAGTCACATTTTGTATTTTGTATACGATCACACAATAATGTGCTTTGCTCAATAAAATTTTAAAATACTGCAAAAAACAAAGTTTTTGACGTTGAAGAATTTTTCCCTTGGTTAGCAGCCATGTATGTTCGGATGTCAACATCTATCCTGGCGTTTAGGGTCTTGATGGGAATCGGGCGAAATAGGAGAACAGGAGCCGTAGGATAGAAATTATTGAAAGGGAATGTGAATGAATCGAGTCACTTTCCTCCAGTAGTTTTATTTCAATTAGTATTGTTTACTTCGGTGCAAATCCCATTAAATTTTCCTATTAGGGCAGCCCCGGTTCGAAACGACCCCGCAGACGCAAGTCGAGTAATTTAGAGAAAATTGTGGCAACAAGTCTGGGGACGTTTGGAATTGGGCCGAGAAAGAAGTAAACAGCTGCCACTTCGGGCATTGACTTTTCATTAACTCCCGGATCAAGATAAATCGCGGGTCGTCTATTGTAGGGAAAAACAAAGGGAACGGTCACCAAACGGAGGAACGGATAGGTATTCTTCTTTAAAAATCAATTCGACCAACGATTCACTTTTTACACCAAAGTAAACATGATTGTCAACTTACAAACTCAACTTTTCAAGTAACAAATAGGGCTGAGGGGCTTTGTGATTTCCCGCGAGATTTACCCCTAGGTCCGCGTGGAATCTTTTAAAAAATTTAGTCTGGTATTTTGCATATTGTGTATAATTCAACCCGTCAATTTAACAAGCAAACTGAATGTAAAATACACAAAGAAATAAATATTCGCGAACGGTTTATGCGACAAAGCCCGGTCGTTAGATAGAAAAAATATTTCTCTCAAAACCACCGATACTTAATAAATCGTTTTTACTATAACCACATACTTTACCGGAGGTAGTGTGCCCGTTGTAAATTGTCGTTTTCACGCGAATGTATCAAATACAATATAGAAATTTAATCAAATTAAATAAAACCAACGCATAATCTCAGGTGATGGTGGCTATTTTATCAACGATACGCAACCGAACCGAATGATTTTCGCGCCCGTTTCGCTCAGTAAGTATTACAAATGTTTAGTGAGTGCCATAGCATTATCACTCGCGATGGACCGAATGGTAAGGAAAAGTTAAATGGAAAGAAGAGTTTTTCATATATTTTAATTAGATTATTTATTTATAACTGCAACAACATGCAACAAGCAAAAAGGTTTATACTGTTATTATATTACGTGATTGTGCAAGGCATAAACGGCGTCTATCCAGTGTATACGGGGTGGATCACGTGACAATTATCGTTAACAACGGCAACTAAGTTCTCACGACGAGGATTGGCGCATATATTGAGGATGGCATTCGCGGATTACGGGGTTTGAGTGGTCAGGTAATTTAGAATGACACATTTTCAAATTGTTGGGTAAGATCTGCTAAGAATGAGATTTTGATGGGTTGGTTAGGGACGTAGAGAAGTGCCTTACTCTCTCAAATGCGTAAGATAGGTCTAGGAAGATACCAGGACAGTACTGTTTCGAAGGCAGTGGCAATGGTGTATACCACGCGATGAGCTGGATCTCTAGTCGACTAAAAGACGAAGAAGCTGGATTGGTGATTAGGGTAAAATATTGGGTGGAATTTCGTTATAAAGACGGTTGGTCTGTAAGCTCTGGAAAAGTGAATGGGTTTGTTTGGTGTAGGAATGAATAACCTTTGCTGAAAAGAAGTTCCATCGGTGAGGAAAGAGAGTGATTAGATCGAACCAGGACTTACCATTTTCCGGAGGTTACAGATCGCTCGCTGGATTTCTCTAGGAGGAAATGGGTTAGG
Organism: Cimex hemipterus; assembly: GCA_039619505.1. Classification (NCBI taxonomy): domain Eukaryota; kingdom Metazoa; phylum Arthropoda; class Insecta; order Hemiptera; family Cimicidae; genus Cimex; species Cimex hemipterus. The sequence goes on along the minus strand of CM077103.1, from coordinate 35,563,381 downwards.
AGGAAAGGAAAGATGTAGGGTTCGCGAAGTTCGTTGATAATATGAGTGGGCTGGTCATGCATTTCTGAGTGTGAAGTGAATATGTTTGATTAACACTGTGCTTAAACTTGGGATTTATCTCAGTCGGATGAAGTAATTGTCAATACGTAGGTAAGCGATACCAACAGGCTTTGCTTGTTATAACTTGTCTTAGATATAGTGGTAGATTGTAAGGTAAGGTGTATGTAGTCGGGCAGATGCTTTGCTGTATGTAATTAGCTGTTCTACGCCGTTATCCAATTGCTGCAATCTTTAAAGATACTTGTAAATTCAATTTATCTTCCAGAGTATTTCGAAATAGTATGATTTATAGTAGTAAAAGGCTAATTTGAATTGATTGTAAACCAGGTTTATGCATACGTACACCACATAAATGTATTTAACTTAGTTCCCCATAAATCATTATTTTTATTATGTATATATTTTGAAACAATAATAAAAAATTAAGAATTAAATTAATTAAGGATCCATCACCAAGCAAATTACATTATCTATTTTTCGATATAGGACACTAAGAGCACTTCGACAAATTCATAAGGGCAGAGGCGATGCACGTAGCAGAGCATCACACTTAACGTAAGGAAATAGATTGCAGTCCGAGGGTGTTAAACAATGGCCGGAGAGAGAATAGGTCAACAACGAGTATTAGTCACTATCGTTTGAGTTATAGAAGGTGAGAATTATATGCTCGCCCCAGTTAGGACGGGGGTTGAAAAACACCACCGACGCTTCCTACGGAAGCCATATATGCCAAAGTTTCGTTATAAAATTCATACGCATCGGCAATCCAAACTTCACTACCAATCTAGCAGCAATCAAAATAAAATAAAAATAAAAGGATGTACATACCGAAGAGCAAAGAACATGAAAATGTGAATTACATGAGAGGGAGAAAGACAACATAAGAGTGGGCGCAAGACAGAGATAGATGAGAGAGGGAGGTTTGTTTGGATTGTTTTGTTTTTTTTAGTTTCAAAAGACAATTTTATACAAACGCTAAACTGGCTGATTAATATGGAAATAAAATTGTACTAATGTAATGTCTCATATTTGTTGGTTTATGGAAATGAACGATTCCACAATTACTACAATACTAATCTTTCAACAGCGGTGAATCTGAATAATTTGTTGGATTGAATCCACTAAATGAATTTTATTTGGAATTAATCTTGAAGAAGGTTAGTACCTCTCATAAATATTCTTTTTCTTTGACACAATATTTTATTTTTTCATTTGATTGTGTAGAGATGAAATACTGATATTAAAAGCTCGACACTTGTTCATTCCCTCTACTCTCCTTATTACCATGGTTTAAGATATTTTGCAACGACTACAGGTCATCTTCCGTGAAACACACACATACACACACGCGCGCGAACGTATTGCCGTACTGTTAGACGATAGGCTGTTACACTTGCAGGTATATTAATTTAGATCGACAATAACAAATGTTCACGGAATGTAACGTCTTATGTCTTTATGAACAGTCACCTAAATAACACAGACTTGCATGTTATCTGATTTATCTCTCATTGGATAGACTTTAATTTTATTTAATTTTTCAAATGTGACAGTTAATTCTTAGCATGGTTAGGGATGGGTAGGGATTATACAGTACAACGCTGATTGTATAGTATAGTATAACGTAGGTAGTATAAAATAACGTTGCTTCTTAGCAAGGATTGGATAGTATAACGTTGTTGTATTCAGTTGTTGATTGTAAACTACAAAATTTCGGATTTGCGATTCGTCTTGGATGTCCTTGGTCCTTTGCCTGCCACCTTCAATTTGTATAAACGACTTGCAACCTGGTCGGCCAAATTGGTTGATTGACCCCCCCCCCCATTACAGAGCACGCAAACCAAGTTAACCAACAGGATAATTGGAAAAGAGAGGAACCCCATTTCAGTAACCATGGCAACAACTTGTAAATCCCGGATGATAAGTGAGTATAAAACATTTTACATCGACTAGGGCCGGACGGTGGATAAATTACATACACTATTTTAAATTACGTCATTCATGCCGGATAATTATTTTTATGAGGACTCATCTTTTGGTTACATTGGTTAAATCCGCATCCACGCTTTTTAAAGTTTCAAAATAGAATAAATTCAGCTGCATTCTGTATATATACCTTTTCGAAACGCATAATGTCATTCTGGTTGTGAATTATTCACATGTAAATAATCGAATAAATAACATGGTTAAACATGTTAATTATATAAACACGAGCAATAAGAAAAACACGATTTTAAAATTTACCAATGCAATAATCTCACTCCAATCTTTTAACTTCACCTCGCAGATAAAATTCGACGTGAACGTTCGCATCTCAATCTTCTAATTTTGTTTATTTTCCTTTGATATACGTAATAACTATCCCGACTACGAAAATTGAGTGCATTTAAGTAATTTTAAGCCCTGTGAATAGCAAATCTACACCCAAAATGAAATTATATGTAATTATGTATATGTAAACAATGTTTGTAAACCCCAGGCCCTGAAGATGATCTCAGTAAAGATCGAAACGTTGGCACGATAAAGAAAATGTTTTTCTGAAACGTACATCACACCAGATCGCATATGCCGATTTCTAAATAAATATTTCTTAACGGTCTAAAAACTAATTTCCAACATAGAGAACAGAGTTAACCTCATTACGTCCGGCATTATCAGCATGCTGAGCATCTGACATGATTTTCATTGGTAGTATGCCATTACATACGGACGGACCGATGTAATCCACGAAGGTCGAAGGGGTGGGCATTTGGCACTAAGGACGCAATTCTTGTAATGTTAGTCATCCGGATCATGATTGTGCCCCTATTGTGCCCGGGCCTCTCCTACGCCGGGCAAATTGGACGGCACCCGCACAATTGGCGATACAATTTGGTTCCACGTGAGCGAATGGCCGACTTATTGGTCTTTCCGTTGTGCAACGATAAGCCAGGTCCAGACAAACGATTTGAATTTCTAACTGTTGTTTACCATTGTCGCCCAGCGAGGCGCGTTCCAGATTTCAAAACGGTTCAAAAGGTGATGGCGAGGTCCCTCGAATTGAACGAGGCAACTAAAATCCCGTTCGAGTACAAATATTTAGCGGATGTATTTTCAGTCACAATACAGGATCTACAAAAGTAAAACTCAAATTGACCGGTCCATTTTATCAACTGGAATCTGTCTTACTTTGATTATTTCGATAATAATGAAGGAATTGCTTAATAATAAGAAATAATGATCATGAATACAGAGAAAACCGAAACCAAAACTTGCCACTAACAAACTTACATCTGATCAATCACTGGTTACCCAATAAATTAATGAAGCAATCTGTATTAGAAAGGCATTTTTAACTTCACGCAAATCACGCCTAATAATTTGAAGGAAAAAACTCATCACTTTCAATCGCTAAAGATGGGGAAAACGCACAAACCGTCTAACCGAAACATAAAGTGAGAATGGAGAAAACGAGAACGACAAACTGCTCACAATCGTAATAATGTTATAAAGTATTTTTTATTATATTAAGATATGGTTTAACGTTTTGTTACAGTAAAAACATTATGATGGAAACAGCTTCAATTTCAATCAATAATAAGGCAATTCGTCATAATTTGAGTTTAATAAGATAGATCGTAATTTGCTATAATTTATAGAGTATTTTTAAGTTCACCAACCATTGAAAATGTTCAGATTGCAAACATCTTTTAAATATATATTTATCACACAGTAAATATGATACTATACAATACATTTATTATTTTACCAATCAATATACAGATTGCACTTCTGCAGACGGTCTTTTCCAGGCCGTTATAGGATGTTAACAAATCTATATATATGTAAAATATTGCTAAAATGTTGTAAGAGTAGATAAGGCATTATTATTATTATACAGATTGCACTCATTTTATTTGTTTCAGTTTTCGCATAAGGAACATTGATCATATGGAAAATAGAACAGTGAATAGAAACCCAACCGTTGGGCAGAAAAACGTGTCATCACAATTGCAGAGACTGAAAATGTTATTTAGTTTTCTTTGGTATCAGATATCCAATTGTATCAGGTTTGCGTAACGATTACGCACGAAAACGATTAACCCCTCCCAAAGGAAAAGCTTATATAACCCAGTTCACATGAATTGGAAATGTCAACAGAACTTGACAAAAGCTGAGGTAATTAGAGACGGTGGCGGGGGATAAACTTCCTGTTAAAACCGGCCGTTTAATTGAAACCCGTCCCCGTACTATTCCACAGCCGAAATTTTCTGTTGATACAATCATCACCGGCAACGATTATACAACTCCACCTCCACAATGCTAATGGACGAGTTAAAACGTGACTATGGTGGGATTTAATAGAGAGATCCATTCTCTTTTCCTATTGGAAAAATAGGACGGAAGCTTACAGATTTAGCAATAAAATAGTTTTAGAAATCATTTTAAACGAATGCAAGCTGCACGTGGAACCAATGGGTCCGCTAGTTTTAGTTTCTTTGTATAAAACTTATAGGGACGAAGGACCTAATGTATTGTAAGTCGTTGCTATTCACCCGAAACCTGAGATTGGCTAAGGGTACGTCTACGTTTTTAAAGTAAGTAAACTCAATTTTTAAAGCACTTAATTCACTATTTCTACGTTTACTACGGTACTAGTACTCAATAAACTAGAAAAAAAACATCCCCAACCAAATACAACAATCCAGTATACATAAAGATTTCGGGAAACCATCAAAGCGCAACCAAATTATCATCTATTTTTATACAGTACCCAACATAAAAGGGCAAAGGACATTTTTACATGTTCTAAAGTGATCTGTTTGTACTATTGAAAAAAATATACATTATTAGAAACCTCGATTAAATTCATAGTATTTATATGTGTAACGAATATCATTTTTGTTTATTGTTACTAAATTATTAATCGGCAGTAGAAACTTTTAACTCTTTTACTTGACATTTTTTTTTCTTTTTATCTTAGATTACACGATATGGTATCTAGTAATAGTATATGAATAAGTAATTAAGAAAACAAGAGTGGAGAAACTACCCACTGGTAGTAGTCCTATTTTTTTATTCAATTGTTACTTGATAGAATTGTCACTGGATAAAAGATCCTGTGGCCATGTCTTTTTAGTCGGCGAAGAGGATTAGAAGGAATTAGTCGGGATGAGAGGATTTGAATTTGAGGATTTATAGTGGTTGGGAGGTTGGTGTAAAACTTTCGGTGACGAGAGTAGATTACATCTTGAACAAAAGGAATATTTAGGACTAAATAGGTGGTGTGTCGTTGGAAATATAAAAGGGAGCAAATAAGGATTTTTCTGAGAATGATGAATTGGTCTCTGTGATACCGTAGGATATTGGAATGTTTGACTGTACCCCACACTTCCAGACCATAAGTCCATATCGGCTTCGCCTAGAGCTCTAACAATCACCGACATTGTTGTCCCATCTGTCAGCACAGATCTACGTCGTATAAAAATTACTATTGTACGAAATACATTTGGGCCAGAAATTAGAAAATGTACTATCACTATAATTAAGTAAATTTTTACTCACAGAATATTGTTCTAGTCGTTTGAATTTAGTATGGACGTTTGAAAATATAGTATACTACTAGATAGTATACTTTAACAGTTAACAAAAATGGTATTGGGTTGTCTGGAAAATAATGTAGGATTTTAAGTTTTCATTAAAAAAATCTATATAAAATATTCTGTTTACGTTTACAGGATTACTCATTTGTATGAATGTCAACACTTATTAATCCTCTTCCAAATGATATTGTTTGTTTACCTCTGTAGCATTCCGCTACTTGGAAATAATTCAGTCATCCTTATAATGTCAAAGCGAGAATTTCGTACGATTTTCTTTTACGAGTTTAAACTCGGCCGAAGCGGAGCCCAAACGGCTAGAAACATTAACCAAGTCTGGGGCGAGGGTTGTGTTAATGAGTGCACTGTGCAAAGGTGGTTTAAAAAATTTCGGGAGGGAGATTTCAGCCTTGAAGATGAAGAAGGTCGTGGAAGGCCTTCCTCTCTTAATGATGATGTTCTGCGATCAGTGGTGGAAGAAAACCCCAAAACAACTGTTCGAGAACTTGCAGAGCAACTCAAAGTCAGTAAAACGACCGTCGCTGACCACCTCAAGGCGATTGGAAAAGTGAAATCGGAAAGGGCCCATTTTGTTGCATGACAACGCTCGACCACATGTGTCACGTGTAACGTCACAAAAATTATTGGAGCTTGGCTATGAAACTTTGCCTCACCCACCCTACTCTCCGGACCTCTCGCCTACTGACTACCATTTTTTTAGACACCTGGACCACTACTTACAACACATAATATTCAAAAATCAAACGGAACTGGAAAATGCATTTATTGACTTTATCAATTCTAAAAATTCTGAATTCTACTCAGACGGAATTAATAAGTTACCAACACGTTGGGAGAAATGTATTGAGAGTATGGGAAATTATTTTGATTAAAGAACAATGCTTTAAAGTAACTAGTTTCTTTTTTTTTTTTTGTTTAATACCAAAATCCTGCATTATTTTCCGGACAACCCAATACTAAAAATCTTAACACTAACAGCACCATTTTTCATTAAAATAAATCTACAATATCTTTACCCTTATGATTGTTAAGAAGAGCGGTATATTGAGACTTCTTCGAGAATCTGCGGGCATGAACCTAGCTTGAGTGAGTTTGGTCGTTTCTGGTCTTTGTGTTCTGCCTGTCTTTAAAAGTGTTGGTCTTTCGGATATTTTCTCTCTGCACCACTCTCAGTGCTGGGTTTGTGTTATAGACAGATCAAAATAATTGGCGAGACCAAGGTGAAAATAATACAATTGAAATAGCAAATAATTGTGTATTAAATATGAAACGCATTTGTTCGAATGAAAATGGTCGATCCGGCATAACTCTAAATTTCAACAATGCACATTTTATAATAGTTGGCGCTTCGTTTTTTTATCATCGACATGAGTTATTTATGTTATCATTATATTTTCTAAAAATAATTTAACTTTCGCTTTGATTGCTAAACTCGCGTAATTTGTGTACATCTCAAAACAAACCCAAAAATAAATTGCACTTGTAATTCGCGTTAACCAAATAACACTTTCTATTTATTATCTGTTTGTCTAATTCTTAGTTCACATTGTTAAGCTGTATTGATGTATAAATAAATATTTATATAAACATATACTTATAATTATAAGTATTAAACTATTCATTTCACAGGGAATGAAAGAATTTGCTGTTTCATTTGAATTTTTCCAGTCCACTATTCTGACAAGATGATTTGCATGACAATTGAGAAAACTATTTTCTTCCTAATTTGACCTTAGCACCAATTGATACGTCGCAAAACAGTATGAAAAATTATTAATTCGCTATTTTCGTGGTCCGTTCGACCAATTAATATATAACAATTAATTACGGTTTTCAGATGAGATGAAAAAAGTTAATGGCACGAGAGGGATTCGAACCCCTGACCTTCGGCTAGATACGCCGCTGCTCTACCACCTGAGCTATCGTGACCTCGATCCACTCGGACATCAACTCCCCATCACAATATCACCTTACGAGTTTTCCCTCCTTTTGCCATATCCAAATGCCGTGTAATGTTTGTAGGTTTGGATTCTCGACGACAATTGAAATGGTGACGGAGAGCTTCAGTGAAGCTTTTTTCATCTCAACTAAAACCCTTAATTAATTGTCATAAATTAATTGGTCGAGCGGACCACAAAAATAGCGAATTAATGATTTAAAAATGAAATACACTTCGCTATAGCTCTCCGTCGTCATTTCAATTGTCGTCGAGAATCCAAACCAATTACATGACATTTGGAATATGGCAAAAGGAGGGAGAACTCGTAAGGTGAGGTAGAGGTTACGATAGCTCAGGTGGTAGAGCAGCGGCGTATCGAGCTGAGGGTTCGAATCCCTATCGTGCCATTAACTTTTTTCATCTCACCTAAAAACCGTAATTAATTGTCAGTATGAAAAATATCAGAATTTCGAGTTTCTAGAAGTCTCCAAAATGTTTCTTGCGTTTTATTGATGAAAATATTAGTTATGTTTCAACATAAATTATTAAAAAGTTTACGTAGGAGGTTCTTGGTTGGAGGATATGCACGTATGATTTATGCTTTTTATTATTACATTGTGTTATAACATCATTTTGTCGTCGGTCTGAGTTGTAAATCATACTGGGCTTCGGGTGAAAAGTTAATCGGAATATGTTATATGGAAAATCGCGTAAAATATCAAGGGCCACTAGGCCAAGTTTTGGTGATAAATACCGGTAATACCTCGGCTGTTTTAGTTGGGCGACACAATTGGACCACAAGCGTACCCGTCATTCGTATGATGAAATTTCGCGAGAATAATATTTAATTTAAATAGGTCCTTTGACGTTATTTTAGATTTTCCCAAAAAGGGTATTTCCGTTCGCTCAGCGCCTGATCCGACGAACCACTCTTGTTAATAACCGTAATGTTCTCATTTTCCAGGGAGGTATCGATTTCAGGAATGGGATTTGCGGAGTTGAATTACTAACAGCCGCCGGGCAACGCTGTAACGTCGCCGCCAAAGTGTTCCCCATTAACTAAGAAAGTAATGTACTGGAACTAAGCTTTTCCTTGGCGGTTGCTCTTGCCCTTTCAATCAGCCCGGACATTTAAAAACAAAATAAAAAGGGGATTCTACCATCTGATGCGCTCGGCAAAAGATCTTCATCTCCATTAGGTTGTCTTCGGAGTTTATCCGAATAAATAAACGTAAACCCCGTAGGTCAAACTTTGTTTCAAGTTCCTATAAATCAAAGCATCAAGGCCGGTTTAATTGTAAAATAAAAATGTTTTATTCACTGGTCTTTAGGTTGTATAAAATAAATTAAAAAGTTCGAAAACTTTAAACAACGTTTGTTATCTCAAAATTTCCTTATTAGCGTGCACGGTATATAAAGATTGAGTGGAGCTTCACTTTTTTATCAAGTGTATAACAAGAATGGGCTATTATGACCGATAAAAAATAAACGAATAAAAAAGATTATGACCAAAGGCGTAAATAATAAATGAGAAAGGAAAGAGTGAGAGAGGGGGGAGAGCGAGAGTGAGGGGTGCGAGCGAGAGAGATGGGTAAAAAGGAGAGAGATGTACAGAAATAGATATATTTAATGTTTAAAAAGAACTTAAGAAAGCGAAGGAACGGAGGTATGTATATAGGTATATATATAAGAGATATACTTAGATAAAAGAAAGAATGACACAAAGAAAGTGATAAAGAGATAGGCAGGGAAAGAGACAGCTAGGGAGAGATGGAGGAAAAAGGGAAAGGAGGGAGAATCAGAAGTCTAACTCCCTTGGTAACCCTGCTCGCTGGCTCCCTACGACCATTTCTTTTTTGAAGGAAACTATTAGGAATTCATTTGACATCGCTTCTGCCACATTGCTCTGAACACTTAAATTCAATATGGCAAAATGCTTATTTTTAACTACAAAAACCCGTGCATAAATAGTTGTTACAAAAAAATAAAGAATAAAAAGAGAATACATACTTGAACGTTAGAGTAATGAGAAGCACTCACCTGAAACAAATAAGGATTCGTGTTTGAAACAATAATTATATGATATGGAATGTGTTGCATTAAAGAAATAGAAAATTCATCAGATTGCAAGATCGTGGTAAAAAAAGGTTTTACGGGTGTTTTTCACTAAAATTCTATCCAACTGTATCAACCCATCCTAGACGAAGACATTTCAAAAGAAACTAATTCGTAGGTACTAGGAGAAAACTGTATCGACATTTGACTTTCGAAAATACGGAACGAAATGTGTTACCGTGGTTTTCTAGTTATAGGAACATTTTGAAAAGATTATATAATAAATCATACACCTAAGGTGAAAATAGCAACAATTTTAGAGAAGTCCTTGTATAAATAAAGATTATATGGATCGTATGTCGCGAAAAATTATTATGGAAGAAGTGCATAATAAAAGGAGAATCTATCAAGAAAATGCCTAACAAAAGATCGGCTAAGTTTACCAAGAAATAATATCAAATGGTCTGAACAAGATTAGACTAAAATTTGACTCGGATTAATCAAGGATTTGTTTGAGATCTTCTGATGGCCGAGAGAGGGTTTGGAGAACAGGATAGCAATACATCCAGTTTCACTCCGGAGAAGCAATGGAGGTGGTGGTGGCGCAATATGATCTTCATCAAGTGTTCTCTAACATCGGCGCGTTCCGTTAAAGAAGCGTTGATGACATCTGCCCCATAAAACTAGGATGTTGCTGACTATTTGGAATGGGCTTTAATTCAATCTTTAGAGGGGCGAGTATGTAGTCCACCTTAAACAAAAAAGGGTAAAAAGTGGCCCAGTGATGCCAGAATTAGCAGGAATTAAGAGTAGAACTGTTTTGAGGAATATGAAAATATTCAACAGGACTCTAAAGAACCTTATATAATTAGGGCCACGTCGATTGCAAGCGGTGGTCAATAGGAGGAAATAAGCGATATTGTATTAAATATTTTCTTCGTTGTTTCCATAATATCATTATTGTTGTTGTTTTACTCATTGGTAATGACTTTTTTAAAGCTATCTCATATTTTTTCCTAAAAAATATACAGTAAACAATAAAAAGTAAAAATCATAATAAATGCAAGTATATACTATAAAACTTCTTTTTTTATTAAATAAAACAAGGGTGGCCACTTTTTTTGCCACTCAGAGTAGGTTTGTTTGGTTCATGAGTGGGATTAAAATGCATACGCCAGTATTACTGCATGCCGCAGGCGTTCTTTTGCTCAACATAAAAATAAATAAAAAGTACATTGGGTAGATAAACTTCACCAGCTTTTCCATACTAAAATTGTTTTATCAAATTGGCCGAGACCAGAAGCGGAAGAAAATACTGTGGAACCCACCCCCCTTCAGTATTACAATCGTAATGTACAATTTCTAAAAGGGAAGCCATAAAAACCTGAGCTAAAGGGGAGGAATATAGGCAGTTACGTCGGGTGTTTGCATAAGAGGTCTTGGCTCTATTATGGGAATTGAGGGGGCTCATGACGGTTTCTTGTTTCTATCGGATCTCTGAACAAACATAGAACAGCACATAACTAACCAGGGCGTGGCCCACCACCTGGGCGATGGGAAAAACACGAGTTTTCATTAAACTCAGTACCGTCTTATCCCGTCGGACATAGAGACATAGAACCTCTGACTTCAAAAAACTAATCTCGTTACTTCTTTAAACGAAATGGGGGGGGACGTGACACCTTTCAGTCAAGCTGAAAGCGAAAAAATATTTGTCAAACTTTTCGTTGTTCCGATAAGTTTGCCTGTCACATCTCCTGTTTATTCAAAAGCACAACACTATGTAACATCGGCCAACTAACACCCCTGTAATCATTTCCAAAACTCTTCGAAATGAGTAGCCGATATGCGTTAGAACTTTACATTAATTGTTATATAACATTACTTTAAATGAAAATTAGATTTCTATTTCTATGTAATTATATCTCTTCCTACAATCCCTAATCTTTTAATTAAATTATTTACATAAACCAATCCTGAATCACTGACTGGACTCATCAGGGTACAAAAGTGACGGTAGCTAGGGACTTCATTAGAGTGTTACATGATTTTTACGTTCTTGTGGTTCAGACGTTACTGGATGGTAATCTGCTTGATTATCACTTGTCAATATCTATATGAGTGTAAACCTGGGCACATGTTTTACCATTTCTCGGTGGTGAAATTAACAGACAAATAAAGTATTTGTTGACCGGAGCGGGATAAAGATTCCTGTCTTATCGATTTCCTCAAAAATTAACATCACCACTGTTTTCTTAATGTTATCACAATTGATGAAAAGCTGATGTTTAAAAAGCTATCTCATTTTCTGTAATTACTTAAAAAAGTAATTTAAAAAGAAAACAAAAAGAAAGGCACGAACATCTAAAGAAGACAAAGTGAACAAGGTTATTCTTATCTAAACCTCCGATAAGACAAGAACTATCTACAAGTGATCCTTGGAGTGTTGGGAATGCGATCATCACATTCCCAATACAAAGAACATTAACGTTTTTGACCGATACTTCTACACACATATCTAAAAAGGAAAGAAAAATACATTGGCTTTAAATATGGATGGGCATGATAGGTCAAGAGAATTGTATATAATTTCCAACAGCGACCTGTTGTCTACTTCAAGAATCCGGCAAACAATTATCTTGAATCGACACGCGATTCTGCCATCATGAGCTAATATTTTACTTTAATACTAGGTTATGGAAGAGCAAGTTTGGACGACCACTCCCACAATGATCGGTTTAAAAGGGACAGCGAAAGGTTTAGTTGTGTGTGCATAATTATTGTATATGTATAATAAGATTGGCAAATAACGAAAATTAAAACAATTAAACCGGGAAAAGCATTTCATATCGGAAATCAAGAACAGACTGTCTACCAGGTCATATTGCAATTACTACAAACGTTTAGAAAAATAACAGGGAGTTCCAAGGCAATAAGAGAGAAAAAAGAACAATCATTTTTGTCGAAATTGAGGTTTATTTTGTTACGTCTTTTGTGTAAAGAAATATAAATGGCAATATTAATTTATTTTTATGTTTTGCATACATTTATTAACAAAATAATTTGTGTTAGATGCTTTAAAATATTTACCACAATTAAACATAAATAAAATTTAATAACATTCAGTTTTCACTAAATTATGTATGTTTTCAAAATCAAGAACGATTATCTTGACATAAGAGAATTATGAAAACCGAAATTATTGCGCCTAAAAAAAATTATTAATTAATGAACTACAAATAGATAAACAGTGTCAAAGGTTACTTTAGTTAAACCAAATAGTGCAATATTAATAACACCTTGTGATTAAAAACGATGTGCCAAAACTTAGTTCCTTTGGTTTTAATTACCACACAAAGTTTTCTTTTTTCTACTAGCTCAGATTAAGACTGGCATTGGAACCACGAGGAAACCAATGTTTCCATTTAATGTAAGAAAGAAATCTATATATGGTTCAAGAAACACCAATTTTGAGACTTGTTAATATTAAAGACACCCTGACCCCGGCTAAAGCCAACTAAAAACCTAATATTCCCAAATGGATTCAAGTTAGCAGCCTCTTGGCGAATATTTGAAGCTTAAAAGGTATAATTACAATTTTACATCAATTCAAGCTTAAACAATTTCAAATCAAAAACTTAGTCAACTTTTTCGGGGAACTAGCATACTTACTCACACACAAATATAAATAAATGTTTAAATTAATCAATTTTATTTATTTCTGACGTATGCTTTAATTATTTATTATTATAATTAATCACCAAACTAATTTTAAATATTCATTTTAAATGCTTGGCGCGTAATAATTGAAATATTATTTTTAAGCTAAGGTTAAATTTAATTAAAAATTAATTAACTATCTAATATATCTATTTGAAAAAAGAAAACTCTAAAGCCAACGCCTTTCCAAATCTTCAGCCATGGCTAGGCAACTTCTTACATTTTACTTGGCTCGGCAACTTCAATTATAAAGTTCGTCGTTTCGTATAAGAACAGACGTGGTCGAATGAACAAAGGCGAATTTCTTCGTCAGATAATAGCGAGAGAAACTAACCGGCTCTACAGACATCCTCTGATAGTGGGAGTACAGTCATATAATCAATACTCTTCAATTCGAACGGTCGAACGGTGAGCCGTTTGACGAATAACATAAATCGACAAAGTAATTGCGAAAAATGTGAAATCCTGTCACAACGACAATTTTCGCCGACTGTTCCAATTATCCACTTGTCAAACGTCGGTTTATTAGTTAATACTTAGCCTGGGGAAGGTCAAACCGTGAGAACTGGCGGACAGTGAGCTTTTAAACAACCAGTTTTATTCATTTTTATTATACTATGATTAATCCTTCATTTAATTACGTATACGAACTGACTCTGCCTTTCATTTTTTAAATTTATTTATTAATTCATTTTCTACATGAGCCACTACTGTATTAATTTATTATATATTTATTTTTATGAAATTTAATTTAACATTAAATATGATAACATATATAGTTCATTTCCCTCAAGTTACAAATTTTAACGAATTGTTGAAACACTTACATCGTTCTCATTAAAGAGGCTTCTTCGAGTAGAATAGAATTGCATTTATACATATAGAAGGGATGCATTTCCTTTCTTTCATCTATTTACGTAATTATAATACTTTATCCATACCAAAAATATATACAATACATAATTTTTATAATTATTTTTAATAATTTATATTTATTTCATTTTATTTATGTTTATAAGTATTTTATTTTGTATAAGTATACAATCATAATTATATATTGTTGTAGATACATAACATTATCGAAGAACATATTATGGACATATACAACCTTTGTCAGGGTTATTCGAGTACCACGTCAGTCCAATCTATTCAGCGGGAGGTCTCGTATCGAATTTAATATCTTAGCATCCAGCAGTTTTATAAATCTCCCCAAACAATTCGGAAGAAACAATTGTCATTCATGGTACACTGAAGCCCCAATGAAGGTGAAAATGTCGTGCATCGTAACACTGTAGCGTTTTGGTTCAAGCGGTTCAATTCTGGAAACACCAGCCTTCTTGATGAGCCTAGATCTGGTCGGCCTTCAATGTTGGATGAGGCTGAATAATCGAGTCAGTCAATAAGGATACGTGTCCGAAACGGGAGGATTATCGTCAAATGCGACGGTAAGCCATCATTTAGCTCAAGCTTACTGTCCAAAATATATGACCAAGATCAGATCCTCATACTTGTCAGTCGCCCAAGCTCAACGAGTATCTGTAAAAGTTTTAAAAAACATAATCGACATCAAGTTTGGAAGAGAATTGTAATTAGCCATGAAAAATGGATATTTTAAAAACCGTATCCACTGAAAACAGTGGGTACCGGAAGGCCAATAGGTTCAAGCATAGGTTCACCAAGGAAAAATATTATGCTTTCTGTTTGGTGGAATTATGAGGATGTTTGCACTAGCAACCCTACTGCTAGGCAGGGTTTTTGGCACTTTACTGTGAACAACTCGAAAGAGTACCTAAGAGGTTTTAAGAAAGAAGTACCTTGCATTCCTTTATCGGGATAAAGCGATATTTCAGCAAGACAACGCTGCTGCCCATCTTTAACGTTTAGCCAAAGAAACAATTTCAGACATGAAGGATGTTAATCATCCTGCCCCACTCTCCTTACATCCCTGACATATGGCTATGAACTATCTATTTTCCGACGGTACATGCCCAAAAGCAGGTGTTCAATTTAAAAAATATAATGTGCCTAGTTTAAAACAGTTATTTATCATCCTTCCTAGTAATTACGTACGTACGACAAGGAATTATTTGCCTGTTAAAATGTTACAATGCAGAGAAATATACTTTATGTAAATAACAGTATTTTTCAGCCTATAGCCTGACTCGTTTACGGTAAAAAAAAAAAATATCGGGCACTAGTCGTACAGATACGGTCAATGGTACATCAGGTTGGTATAAATTCTACTTTCAAGTGAACGGGTTATCTTCTCATTTATCGGAATAACAAAAATCTGACAAAACTGGAAATAAGACTAGGGAATTTATATTAAATTATATTTTACAAGTGAAATATTTAATCTGGCGGTGAACGAATAAGCAAAAGTTTTAAATGTACAGTGAAATAAATATGCAAAAAAGAAAACGAAAAAGAAGAGAAAAACATTTCAATTTTAAAAGGGGAAAGTTCATTAATGGAAATGGGAACGAGCTTCCCTTGGGGGGAAAAGGGCTGGAAGGAAGAAGGATTTGGTTCTATAGGAAGGAAACTCAGCCGAGCAGCTCCTCCCCGGCGAAGGAAGTAAACAAAATCATTACCACGACGTCGAGAACATTTGGAGGTTGCTTGCCATGTTTCCTGGTAATAATACCATCTGCATCCTGCAAAAAAATCTGCTGCTCAACTAAGTAACTGAAGGGACTGCTTAGTACGTCTATTCGCTCTCCTTGGAATATGATATTCTTCTCCCAACGGTTAAACAAATAGATCGTTTTGAGGCGGATAAAATGGAAAACAAAACGCTATTGTATGTGGGATAACAGTTAATCAAGAGGAATGGAATCATGGTGTCAGCCTTGTTAAACCAACAAACCCGCATTTATCCGGTAATAATTTTTCGTTGATCGGTAGAACGAATATTTACAAAACCAAACAATAAATCATAAAAGCAAAGCTCTGCATACGAACATAATAGTAGTCAGAAATAGCAACAACCTACAAACTACTAAATCAGGATCAAACATTAAGTTCTAAGTAAGCACAGAAATTTGTTTAAACGAAATTCAAATTTGTTGTTGGTCCATGTTTAGCGGTCACAAATGACTATATTAATTATTTCAATTAATATTGTTTTTAACTAAGGTCATGGTTCAGTTGAATAAGTTAATGTCACGAGCGAGATTCAGACCCACGACCTTCGACTCAATACCCAGCTGCTCTAACTATTTGAGAAACTGTGATGTGCAACTCGGCAATTTACGTTCTGTAAGTTTAATTCACAATTGAGCACTTAATCACAGAATTAAACAAACTTTCTATAATAGAAAGTAGTGTACGTAAGTAGCATGGCGTTACAATAAAATTTACCAATAGTATACCGAACTATAATGGAAATCCAAAAAAACTAACACATTTATCAAAGAAGTCGATGAAGTAAGTTCAATTTTGAATTCAATCTACAGCTCAATTAGCGAGCAAGCAAAAAGAAGTGCTTTCCGTGCGTTTAAAGGAAAATTAATGGGAAGAGCGGCAGAAATCCTCCAAGTTTCAGATTTTGCAGATTGGAATAAATTAAAAAAATTCTAATAACAACATTTTCAATCACTCAAAATTCTCATAATTTATTATTCGATATAATTCATACTATTATGAAAGTAAAATATAAAAAATAACGCCGTGATCACGCCTTATGGCTCTCAAGGGAAAATTACAGTACACTTCTGAATTCAAACGATCTTTCAATCGCTGAGATATCCGACCTTGAATTCTTTTTTTTAAATTTAAACCCAAAGTTTGACCTATTACTAGGGACAGACGTTATTAAAATTCTAAAAACAAGAATTGATCCTTCCAAAAATAAAATTAGGATACAGGAGAATGAATCCTGAGTTGCTTATATTAAAACTTCGGATGATGCCGACACTAGAAACGAAGAATCCGATTCGACCCAGAACATCACAAAAACCAGATTGCTAATAGAGAGGCGATTCTGAAAAAGTCATCCCCATTAAAATAAAAAATGTCTGTAATGGACAAAAATTATTGAGAAATATTAAAATAAATGAATAAGAAAGCCCTGAGGGTTTGATAAGCATAAAAAATAGCACAGCACTTTGTGTGGTAAAGAACGACGCAGAAAATGATATGAAAATAAAGTTAGAGCACCTGATCACGGTAGATGACATCAATGACTTCATTTTACAAAAAGGGACTAACAACTTCATCTTGATGACACAAAACAAAGCTAAATTTGATCCCAATAAAATTCCCAATAAAAGCACTTAAATGTCGAAGAAAAAATGCTATAACAAACCTGAAGACAAAAAGAATTTTCTGACATTTTTTTAATTGGACAGAGACAAATTTAACGTAAACTATACAACTTAGGCACAAAATTCAAACCACGGATGAAATACACGTCTGCTCTAAAACTTACAGATACCTGCAAATATTTAAAGACGAAGCAAATAACCAAATCGAAAAAATGTTAAAACAAACTATAAGATCGTCTTTTTCCCCATACTCAACCCCGGTTTGGGGTTCGTCCCAAAAAAATTTGACGCCTCAAGAAGGAAAAGTGGAGGTTAGTCATCGATAGCCGCAAGCTCAAAGAAAAAACTGTCGAAGACAAATATCCGATACCAAACATAGCAGACCTATTCATTCGATAAGTTAGGCCGATGTAATTATATTACGACAATTGACCTTACATCGGGTTTCATCAAATCGAAATGGAAGAAAGCAGTAAACAAAATATCGCATTTGCAACAGAAAGTGGACTATACGACTTCTTACGAATGCCTTTCGGACTAAAAAAAAGCCCCGAGTACATTCCAAAGAACGATGGACCATATATTACGTGGACTAAACAACAGGATATTCGCAGTATGCTTAGACGACAAGTGTATTCAACACAAGCTTACAAGAACATATAGAGAGACTACGACAAGTCTTCCAACAGTTACAGGGCCCAAATTTCCAAGTCCTATTAGGCAAAACAGAATTCCTAAAACACCAAGTCGCCTATCTAGGACACATTGTGACAGACGAAGGAATCAAACCTAACCCCCACAAGATTAGTGCAATAAAAAACTACCACTTCCCAAAACGACCAAACAAATAAAGGGATTTCTCGGTCTAATGGCGTATTACAGAAAATTTACCCCGAACATCGCACACTTGAATTAACAAATGTTTAAAAAAGGCGCAAAATAGACATACACGACGAGGAATACCCGGAATCATTTAATATATGCAAATAGTTACTAATCAACTAACCTATCCTAAAATGCCCGGACTTTACCAAAACGTTCCATTTGACCACTGACGCATACAACATCGCCATTGGCGCTGTGCTGAGCAAAGACTTGGACGAGTCAGACTTACTTGTAGCATATGCCAGCAGAACACTTTCAGACACCGACACAAAGTTATCCACAATAGAACGAGAATTACTCGCTATTGTATGGGCAGTAAAATACTTCAGACCCTACCTATATGGAAAAAAATTTCTTATCCTATCCGATCATAAACCATTACAGTGGCTTTTCCCACTGAAAGAAGTACTGAGATGGAGATTAAAACTAGAAGAATATAATTTTGAAATTATATACAAAAAAGGACAATTCAATTCTAACGCAGACGCTCTATCTAGAATAGAAATGCACATAAACGGAGGGAACTCCTCAAACCCGAGATTTCACTTTCTGACTTAAAAAAAACTGACGAACCACCAAACTAGAAATTGAGGTACCAATCGTTGAAGGTCCAATAAATTATTGTAAAGACCAAACCATAATGTCACTTGTAAACTTCCAACCCAAAAAGATCAAAATAATAAACAAAACAAGGTTAGTAGTAGAAATTTCAAAAAATAACTTCGCCACAGACATAATAAACTTTATTAAAGAATTTATTGTACCAGAAGTAAAATAAGGAATTTATTTCGAAACGAATTTTTGCGAAGAATTGTAAAACAATGCTTTAACGAATCAGAGTTAAACGATTCCGTTACTGTAGAAATCTACTCGACGTAATTGAACAAAACGAGATATTGGAAATAATTGAACTTTAACGCATCGAAAAGACAAATCATAGAGGAATAGACGAAAACAATAACCAAATAAAAAACAAATAGCATTGGCCAACCATAAAAACCCAGATTCGAAATTATATCAATAGATGGGCGTTGTGTTTAAAGACAAAATACGACAGAACTTGAACCTCAACTTGAACTGAATGTCACCCACCCTACACCCACACGCCCTAACGAAATAATCCACATCGACACATTCACGGTGGACGGAAACATATTTCTCACGATCATAGACGCTTTCTCATCTTGCTTAGGCTTATAAACTTACAACTTCTCAAGCCATCGAAATAACACACAAATTAATCAAGCATTTCACACATTACGGCATACCGAAAAAAATCGTTACAGATAATGGCGTGGAGTTCACAAACTCACTTCAAAGACTTACATCATGTTTACAAAATCGACACACGTTTTACCAGTACACAACATCCACATCAAATGGGAACTAAATTATTATGTGAGGGAATTAGAGTATTGAGCCAAATCGACGAAGAGAAATTTATTAACTAACGGAACGAAAACAGGGAAACCCTCCCTTAAATTCCCAAAGACGTTTACGTGTGAAACGCACAATAACGTAGCAACACCAAAGACCGTTACAAACGAGAACAGATAGATACTGTTAGCAAAGAATTAACACTGCATAAATAAAGACCCAACACCACAACACAAAACACAAAATTCATTTAGAAAATATAAAACGACCTAAGGAAACTGGTAACTAGCAAAGAAATCTGTTCTAGGACACTAGCAATCAGAAGGGGAATAATAATAACGGATATCACAACAGGCGCAGGACCCATCCCTATAGACTTAGGCACTGCAGTGAAGTACAGACGTCCCACCACGTTTTAATACTTTTTTTTAAACTAAACCACTTTTTAAATCAACTACACGTCCTTGACGAAAACTATCGTTCGACACTGTTGTACCAACAAGGAAACTTAATACGCGGGACTAGTAGGTTAACCGATGAGGCCACTCTCTAACTAGCTACTGTAAAATAATTAATCGCACTAGAGAAATTGCAAGAGATAAATTAGAATTTATCAACCCACAAGGGAATATTATAAAGATAGATTTAAGAGAGGAAATTAGCAAAGTCAATTGAATTATCAAACCTACAGAAATTGTATATTTATTAGAAATTCCTATTGTACAAGATGTTAACTTTGGACTATATGAAATGTACCCCGTAGCTGCCAAATACGGACAAAGCTTTATAACTACACTTCCAAATGTTAAATATTTACTCAAACCACAATCCGGCCTTGAGAAGACAATAATTACACTAAAGAGTACTTGTTCACAAAACTCTGCTTTCTTGATTTAACATCTTACCCCAACCCTCAATGTGAATTGCACCTGCTAGAAAATGGCAGTACAGAATTTTGCAGCTACACAACACTGGACATCTCTGCAAACCACTTGGAGTGGATACCACACATCAACCAATACCCGGCAACTTTCCCGAGAGAAGAACGTTTAAAAATCATCGACCAAGACATCACCGAGGATAAACTAATACAAGGACAATCCAAACGACAGTCAAATAATATAACGAGGAAAATACCTGCACTACGAGTCTAGATCCTCTGGGCAACCAAACATCCTGGCAAACATTGATTTAAATTTCTACGCCACTCAGATGTAAAATTCAACGTACATCTTCAGGAATTGAATCCGCAAAACACACCATCCAATATCATCGTGGATCATAACAACAACGTTTTCTTAACCGCTATGAGTTCCAGTAATCTGGCAATCATCATAATATTGATCATCACCATGACTTGGACACGATTCAAGAAGATGACAATAGGCTTCACCAGGCCATCCGAGGAGGAAATCTGCCAATTCAAGAATTTCCAGGGAAATTCCCGCACTAGGAGTGGAGGAGTTACATCCCCAACGGCTGCTTCTGTCATCATAATAGATCCTGCAGACTGAGCAACTCTACATAGGCTATATTAGACCCTCTCCCACCATTTTTGAAGACTTTGCATTCGGTATCTGACTCGGAGTTGAACCGCATTTTAATTAATCACGACTAATTTTTATTTTACAAGTTATTCATTTTTATGTAAAGTTAATTGTAAACTTTAATGATATATAATAAATAACGAGTGTTTTATTTAAAACACGTTTTTTAAAACGAGTGTCGTTGAGTCAAATTTATAACTTGATGCTATTCTATTTTTGCATTTTGCTATTTTTTTGTTCATTACAAATTAATTAAAGCTGACTACCATATATAACATAAAATATACATAATAGCTAAAAATGATCATTTTATTAAAATTAATAAATCTAAATTTACATTAATTCACAATTATTAATTATTTATAATTATGGCATGTATGACATTTAGTTTTGGAAGGATCACTTAATAATATTGGTACTATAAAGGTTTTTTACTTAAGTTGCAAGGCAACAATAGCTACCCTCGACTATGACAAATGTGGCTCGTTTTAATTTTCAATTGTTATCAGCCATTTCGTGTAGAGACTTGGGTAAAAGCGTTTTCTGGGGCAAAATTAACGAGTTCGGAATCGATTTACAGGATAGGAATAAGAATATCCCGTTACTCTCCAGTAATTGGGTAAGGAAAGGCAAAAAGAAAGCGGCCAAGATTGTAATCGAACCAAGAAACGAAAAACGATACGTTAAATATATTACATCCCCGGATAGGGTAAATTTGGATTAGTAACAAGATACTACCATGATATTAATCTTCCCTAATTTGCTATTTGCCTTTAAAACACGTTGGTTACAATTAAGTTTGCTGCTGTTTCACCTTCTGAACCGATATTTATTACCCTTGTTCGTTTATTATCAGCGTTTTGGTACTTCAAAGAGTTTCAGTTTTTCTACGGGTTCTCACGGTGAGAGAGATCAGGCGACTATATTCGTTTTTGTTTTTTTTTAACTTTTACTCGACGACCTGAGCAAACATATTTATGGTTCTACATAGGGGAGCAATATAAATTAGTACTCACTCACAAGGTTGATACATTAATACTGCATAGGTCACACCAGTCTCATGTACGGCGATGTTTGGATGAGGGAAGAGAAACGCAGGCTGGCTACTGCAGATCTGGTGACAGTGACACATCCATTAGGTGTGGCCTACCAACAAACCAGGGGCCATTTTCGGAATATGCAGTACCATGTCGGTTTGCCTTATGTTAGCCGTTAGAATATGGATGTATAGCGATATTGCCAAATAAGTATGAAATCCAACGTTTTCTCCAAATTTTGGAAAATAATGAAATAATTTAATAAGTGGCATAAAGTTTAAAAAATCCTGGACAAAAATATAACAGATTATATCCTACTATGATGCTGACGTCAAATAACTCCACTCACATTTGTATATACATATGTACATATATGTATAAATGTTTTATAAACATTTGTGTAGTAAATTACTTTAGCAGGTTAGTGTGTACTTATTAATGAAGAGTGTTCAGCTAAAAGTGTACATTGTTATTAATTGGATGAAATGTTCGAATATAAATGAGCTGCCCACTATAAGCGATACATTTTGTAGTGAATACCGCTTATGACGTACAAATTTTATGGCCCCCGGAAGTTAGTTACAAATGACTTATGCTGTATATTGATATCACACCGACATAAATATTTACGTCCTACTATAAAAAAAAAATTCTTAATAGGAAGGGATAATAAGAGTGCAGAACAATGTGGAGGTCAACAAATGGAGTTACCCCATCCTGAAAATGCGAGAAAGTTAATATGGAGGTGCCGGTTATGCCTTAATATGATGACCTGCTGAAAAAAATTATGCAAAATAGATAAATTCACACATCGCTTTGCTTCAATATTTTGTGCCACTTCAGCGGTTTTCGATCACTAATCTACATTTAATATACATTTGATCTAAAATATAATTTATTTATCGTCAAACTTTAAACATTGTAACAACGAGGTATTGAAGCTAGAATTTTTTATCCTAACGATTTTACGAAAGAACAGCCTCAAAACGTTGCTTTTTAATGTAGTTGAAAATAAAATACATATAATTCCAAAAAATAATAATAAACTAATTGTAATTTGGGAAGCAAAACTATCGAATTTTCGAAGGTACTAGTTGTGTAAATTGCACGTCAATGAAGGTGGTCAAAATTCATTTTTTTCATATGCATAGTAGCATTTGACGAAGCATCAGACTTTGCTAAAATGTATGAATGTATGTACTTAAACTTTGTTAACGTTCAAACTATTGATCATCTGTCACGAACACTCATTACTCACAGTCCAGAAAATAGTTTATGCTGAGGAGCGGTTTAATATAACGTTGTTTATGAGTTTTAGTTTCCTTTGAACATTGACAGAAGGGGCCCGTTTTTCAAGACGTAATGGGCTGAAAAGTGGCCTGGGAAAAAGAAGGCGAAAGTAATGTTAGGGTTAACGAGGAGTAAGCAGTTTTTCGGATCGAATTCACTTCGTCTGTCGTTTAGAGGTGCGATTGCAAAACTCCTTCGTTTCCTCCCAGGAGAACGTTTTGGGCGAGGTAATTACTTGACTGTGTCCATGAAACGAGCGAGGAATTGTCGGCTGACATCGCCAAAGGCTTTCGGTTCCAACCCTAGTGCAAAGGGCTCGTACGTCCTTAGAGCACCCCTTTGTTGGGGCTTAATTATAAAGCAGACCTCCGGGGCAAGACCCTTCGCCCATTTCACCAGGCGGATTGCTTCGGAGGGGAACGGAAAAAAATAGGTAAGAACAGTTCTATTCACATAGTTACAAAAGAAAAACCATAAACGACCTCTAAATAAATAAGAGAAAACAACTGCATTGAAAATTAAATTTATTAATATCCGGTCGAAACGCAATCTGAAAAAAGTGAATAGGATACACGTACATACATACAAACATAGGCTGAGCAGTCAGGTGAAAACCAAAAAAACAACAAATTACTAGACAAATCGGACTTAAAAGAGAGTGGGGTAATCCAATTATGCAATCAACTCACACACGCCTAAAATACTGAGATGTATAGGCCTATCTTGAATGGCAAGAAAAAAGAAAGAAAACTGAAATTATACTTAGATTATAGTGGTGAGGGCATACATAACTGCAAGTTGAAATAGTTTGGTCAGGATGATCGGGTATGAGATCTAGGTATGAATTATTCATTTCTTAATTTTTTCAATTTCAATTAATTACTCATTTTTGTACGACTTGGCAGAAAAAAAGTCAGTACCACGAGCGGGATTCGAACCGCTAACCGTCGGCTAAATACGCCGATGCACCATCATCACTTGAGCGACTTCGACACTCACGGACACCAACTCTCCATCTCAACCTACAACTATCGAATTTTCCTCCTTTTTGCCGTTTCCAAGAAGGTATGTATGTTCAATAAAATTTCAGCCTAACAAAAACGATACACAACCTAAACTGTCAGAAAGCTTCACACCAGGTATACTTTTTTTTCTACAGTGTAATTTCACTTAATTTTAAATAAAACTATTCTACCAAAGACTGAACAAGGTATACTTATTTAAGGATTTTTATTTTAAGGTTTAATCTTGGCCCCTTAAAGATTGTAAACCTGTCCGCACAAGCAGACCAAGTTAATGAGCTTCCATCTGGTTTTGTCATCCTGGAGCCACCTTATTTTAACCTAAAAGCGGTAACTCCTTTGTAAAACGTTGATTTCATAGCCTGCGTTTTTATTTATAGAAAGTGATTTTGTTTAAGCCCAGGAAACGGCGTAGGACTGTTGAATTTGATCTAATTTGCATTAATTAACGTTTTCCGGTTGTTTTCTGAGGCCCGGCCTACTCGAAGAATAATAGGGTTACAACAATGAAATTACATCTTTTTTTAGCGAAAGACTTACCATTATTAAAAGAGAACAATGAGGGATAAAAAGGTAAAAAGAAAAGCACTTATACCGCGACGCATTAAAATTTCGAGTATAAAAATACCCCCTTTAAAAACAAAAACAAAAATACAAACGTATTTTAATAATACTTAATTACTACTCGATAAATTCAGTGTTATTTAAAAAATCTTGAACCAAATTCTAGGGCGCTCACGACGATACTAATTATACCCTTATTATCAAACTTTGCTCAGGTGGCCCCCTCTACATTATGGGCCATGACAAGCCAATGCAGCGGTCATCAAACTGGGCACTACGGGCTTGAGCTTCATACACTGGGCCAACCCTTGACCCGATTCGTTCGGCCTCAATGGCACATACTTGCTCACTTTTCTTACGCCGTAATGGATATCGAGATCGAGGAAATTGCTGCTGCATGTATACGTTTAGCTAGGGCGTATAATTGCTATTTACATGTTATTGACATAAACCTGGATAGAAACAACAACCTAACGCCGCAATGTGACCCTAGAACACGACAGCTAAATACTGCGCACACTGTTTGCACATATTGACCTCCAATGATGTGTTAAATGGGATTGGTCCCAAAGTTAATGTTTCCCAACACTATTGCCAAGAGTTGGCAATATGGGCTATTGAGGCTATCGTATCCGTACAGTGGCCCAACTGTGTTGGACTGTACTGTAGAAATTCAATAGACCAGGGATGTCAGCAGTCGGTTCAATATCTATCTGTGACGTATTGAGAACATTTAATACCTTTTTTACACATGGCAAACCTGCGTCTTTTATTTATCCAATAAACCTACCGAATGTTTGCCGTCTAATCAAAAGAAACGTCATCACAGGCACAGAAAACCAGGCGCGTTTACTAACTAAGCTACTATATAATCAGCTTAGCAGATTTGTTGAAATTAAAGAACAAAACTAGCAAAAATGAATTGAAAACACCTGTGAAATAAATTTTCCGAGCAGCAAAAGATCTGTGGGTTACATTTTTCCTAGCTACAACGATACAGTGCACGTAAAAATGTTGTAATACACACAAATATACAGGTTTCATGTGAATTAAGGTTTTTATCCCCTTTACTTTGTACTTCGGTTATTCGGAACTAAAGGGTGAGTTAAAATTTCAATGATACAGCAAAGAAAACATTTTACTAACACATTGCATTTTCACTTATTCTTCCAAACCTGCTGAGCTGATGAATAAAAAAAATTGCAATTATTACATATTTATAAAGCCCGTTTCAAACAGTTAAATTAAATAAAACGTGAATATAGCAAACAATTTACTCAGATTAAACATATATATGTATTGAATTGTTGGATTCATAAGAAGCGGCCATGCCGCCGACTGCTCGACCGCTCCATCTGAATCCAAGAAAGTATTAAACAACTGTTCATTAACAAACACATATATAATGCGTATGTATTTTTAATTTGCCGGAATATAGTGTAAAACAATAACAAGAAATTATAAATAACGGGGTGAGCGGAGTTCAATCCTTTTTTAAGTCCCCACCCCACCATAAATTAATCATTACGTTTCCGTTATTATTTATATATATTTATGGTGGGGTGGGGCTTGTACAGACACTATGATTCGACCGAATTCTTCCCACCCATGGTCTCAAAAGGCTGCTGGTTTCATTCGGCTCATAGACCATATGTTCAAACATCCATTAACTCTTGCTAAATATAAACAAGAACGGGCATACTATTAAAACGGGTATCTAGAACTATTTATTGATAGGTTACTAAAAAGATTTAAAAAATTAACTTTCAACGCATCAACAAAAGGACTCAGCCACTCTACCATACATGAATCATTACGTTTCCGTTTTTGTCATACATTGATGAATTATAGGAAAGAGAACAATTTTTTAACAAGAAGATTTTGGAATAGATTATAGAAGTACGAGGTCACTAAAAACATCCTTTCAAAACCTAAAGGCAAGGTAGACAACGACAAAAAGCGGGGTTTACCAATTGTAATGACGGTAATATTAAATATATAGGTCAAAGTGGTAGAGAAACAAAAACGAGAGTAAAAGAACATTTGCCTAAGTCGAACAAATTTTCCGAATTGAAGAACCATCTAAAGGATCTGCAATAACTCTGGCCAAATATAAAACGGAATCCTGGACTATTAATTACCTTTGGGGCTCCGTCCGAACCCTGTATGATGTATCGCATTAAGGAGGAGGATGTTATTTTCAACGCGATAATTAACAAAACGAAAACAAAATGTTTCTTGAAAATAAGAGAAAAACTGGAAAAAAAACTAAAAGAAAATCACTCTCTCAATAGTAGACTTAATGGAAGCGAGACGGAATCGAACAGGACTAGGCAGCAACAGAAGAGGATTGTGGGGAGGAAAAGAGGTAGGATAAATGCTAGATTAGCAGCATTTCGGAA
>CM077103.1:35498458-35535215 GCA_039619505.1 Cimex hemipterus | reverse complement strand
ATATTAAAATATAAAATTTTTGTTCGGTTTCATTGGAAGTTCGAGGTAACTACATTTCTGAACGCAATGATTTTTGCCCCCCAAGAGTGGAATCGACCAAAGAACAACAAATTGCATAGCTCGCATTTGCTCACAGATACAGGCATTGATCTACGGACGATCGATCAAATTTTTACATATGACGGTAGATTTGCTCTGCGATCTTCAGATGGACGTGAAAGTGTGTGGAGCTGACGAAATGAAAGGTAAGAGGTCTGTACATTTTTTCCTAGAGCCAACCTTTTCAACGTAGCTTAATGATGAAGTTGGCGGGAATTTCAATTGAGACTCGCACAAAGTTTGTTGTTGTTCAAGGAGGGTCTGTGACGGACAATCGCTATAGGCATGAAACTTTGGAACATCATGCGTTGCCTATCCTCGATAAAATCAGCAACGTTTCTATTCTAATTTACGATAAGGCCTGTTCACATGTCTCTTGCACAATTCGAACGTGCATTCAACAGCATAACATCAAGTCTTAGCTTGTACAGCCCATTCTCCAGACTTGAGTTTCATCGAACATTTATGGGATAACCTCAGAAGACGAATAAGAGCACACTCATCACTTCCTAATACACTACTCGATCTTGAAAGGGCGCTTCTTGAAGAATGGGCTAACCTCCAGCAAAGAGATATTTTCAAACTGATAGAAAGTATGCCGAAGGCGTCTTCGAGATATAAATAATTAAGACAAAAGGACGCAATTATTTAACGTTAAAAAAGTGATACTATGATTAATATATTAAATTATATACAAATGAAGTTAGAAGTGGGTGGAATGTTTTGGCTGTCAGTTTACAGATTTATTTATCGAGATGTACATATTATATACATATCAACAAATAGTGAAAGTATAAAGAATTACAAAAATGTATAAGCAATACGATATTGTCTCCCGGTAGTGAAATTTCAAAAACCAAATAAAGAGTAGCATAAAAGAGACACCTCATATTATAAAAGCTGACTCATTAAGCCACGTTAAACTGCCCAGAGTGAATTATGCAAGCTGACATAAGATCTTCCTAGAAGATAATAAAACCACTGGGCGGAATCGCTGAAATTCCGCGACTCCACGGGGTGAATCAGTGAGCCGACCGCACCTCTCGGAAAGCGGTTCACCCGGATTAAATAAACCTGTCTGAGGACAAACAGGCGGATGGGTACGTTTGTAATTGGGCATGTCCTTAACCGGTGGAAATGTGGTGCTAATAAATTCTCAAAAATACTAAACGTACGAAGGCAAGGGAGACAAATCTACGCAAAGATCGGAGAACAAATTAATCGAAAATTTCTCGAAGCTGTATCTCATTTGTAGATTTTCGAAAGTGATTTTAAAATACACCCAAAATAAAATTGTTAGATCTTTCATAAAAATAATAATTAATTATGACAATTAAAACGGCCAGTTAGACAAAAAACATAAATGGATTGTACATAATATTGTCCTGCAAGTGTGCAATGTCACGATATGAAATTTAATAAATTCATCCCAGTGTTAAAAGCTTTTAATAAAAAATTAATCCTTGTTTGTTTAGTGGTCATAAATGATCATTTTAATTATTCCAATTAATTATCCTGTTCATCCAAGGTTTTTGGTTGAGACGATTTATTAGAAGGCAATCGATTTTTATCACCGTATACATAGGGTGTTCGGCTACCCTTGTTACAAACTTTGCCAGGAGAATCTACATTCAAAATGGAACCAAAAAGTCCTAGTTAACTATGGTCCGAATCTCAACATTTTCTAAATTTCCCCTTTTTCAAACTTTTAAGATTTTACGGCCTTCCTTCACATAAACTATGATAAATCCAATAATTAAAAGTCCGCTGATACCATTGAAAACTATGTTAAATTTCCACTAACATGTGATCGATCCTAAACTTGTAAACAAAGGTGTAAACAAGATAGGCGAAGATTTAACATTACAAATATTTTATTTGACCACAACACTGATAACTTAGTGAACATTATCTGCATAAGCTAGTTCATAAATCAACAAAACAAGCATATTCAATAGACGAACATTAAAATTAAAAAAAAAAACTTTTGTAAACATAAAAATTGGGCTAAAAAAGAAATAAAACAGTGGCAATATATGTTCTATTTGTTATTCCTTTTCAAGATCCATACGCGCCATATTTTAACCAGAAGAAGAGGACA
Organism: Cimex hemipterus; assembly: GCA_039619505.1. Lineage (NCBI taxonomy): Eukaryota > Metazoa > Arthropoda > Insecta > Hemiptera > Cimicidae > Cimex > Cimex hemipterus. Next base: position 35,533,015 of record CM077103.1, on the reverse strand, counting down.
ATCGATAAACAATAAATACCATGGGCGTGGTTTTGTAGGGCAATGCACGCTAGGATTCACAGTACTAACGTTGCCATGTAATGAATAAATATCAATTTTAGCTCAAAATTCCCTTTGAAATCATTAATAAAGCAAGTAGCTATGACATACATCTTCGGCCATAACTTTGTCAATGTTGATACTATTACAATTTCTACATGCATCAAAGTGTAATTTTCATTAATATTGCATGTAATCAACAATTCTCTGAATTAATTCCATTCAATGGAACCACTGTAACTACGTATATAAAAAAGTGTTATTTATAAAGCTATTTTAGTCCTAATTATAAATTACAGTACTACGTGGAAGTGACAACAATTTAATTATATTATTACATAAGCACTATTTATACTGTGACCGACTTTAAATCTTGCCGGACAATAAAATTAGGTTTCTGCAATTAAGAAGCTTGCTTAAAAACTTTTAAACGTTGACTGTAACGTTATGTATGCGCTCAAACTTTTCCATGTGCTCTTTTACATTTCACAGTATTATTTTTAGCAGTATACTGGGTGATGTCTAGTCAGTTTGAATGTTGTATGTCAATATGAGATTTTTCACATTTACTATAAACTGGGGCCCTTCCAAGCCAAATATTTCTCATCGCAGTAGCGTGCATTTCCAGTCAACAAATCTTGAACCGAACTGGATTGCCAGCAAAAACGAGGGCATTAAGAAACGCTTCGTCGAATTGATGATTTTTTCTGAGTTCATGTTGTGCCTCGAACGACGTTTTTACAAGGTGTTTACGAACTGCTCTACTCCCGAGATAAGTCAAACGATAAGTCGAAACTTTCGTTTTTCGTTCTATTTTGAAATTATCGTAAAAATCATTTTAAAACTGTTTTAAATTATTAGCAGTACTGTGTTGACACTTTTTAAGTCTGCGTGGGCTATAATGCCGCTCACTGCAGTTCCTACTTCAGTAATAAAACCGGTAAAAAGCGTAAAACTGACTAGGATGACTTTGAATTTGCGATAAGCACAGCTAATAAATATGAATCGCTATCTGACATGGATAGTACGGACGAAGATTATCCTCAGTCTTCAACATGTAAGCAGAGAATGATGTTGCTAAAAAAAGTGTACAGTGTATGTACGGTGTACAGTTATGTGGATAACCACACCGCTTCTCTAAAAGTTTTGCGTGCAGGATGTAAAAAAGAATTCGATATCAAATACAAGGGGAACAGACTTGTATTCCTGGCTAAATGCAAAGAGGACTATAAATATAATAAGTGAGGTTATTTCAGCTAAACTGGAATATCACACGTACACGCCAGCTGATGAGGCCAAACTAAGGTAGTAAGAAACTTGCCACCCAACGTTATCACAAGATCTTGCTGAAAAAAGTATGACTTCAACCAAAAATTCCCGTTATTTATCGTTACTTTTGGCAACACTGTGAATTTAAAGACATATTTGCTAATAATAAAGTGTGTAATTGCATAGTGAACTGGGAGCTTGATAAGAACTTCAATGCCAATCATTTAGCCATATTGCTAAGCATTGTTATCCCAAGCCGAAATGTTTGACGTGCCGAATCGCATCTGGCTGAGAGATGTACTGCTCCGGCTGAAAGCCATCCTGTCTGCGCTAACTGCAGCGGTCGTCACCCCGCGAATCATCAGAGTTGTGAGGTACTTCAAAGACATATCAAAGAACATTTACACTCGCGAGCACAAAGCATCCTCCTTTCAAATGAAATCTTCAGATTTTCCTTCCATAATTAAATCAAGCTTCACAACTGAGCCTGTTTCTAATTGTGCATAGGGGACTTCTGCTACCAGTAATAGATCCCCTTTGCTCCACCTTCACCTACTACTTCAGCATAAATTCAAGACTACAACGATACTTCATTTGTCGGTTTACTGTATGAATTCAAATCTTTTTCTTTAAATTTTGCCAGTATTATGTTTCACTTAAAATCTTGTATAATAAACTGGGACCGGCTCCTGGCCTATTTAGAAAAATTAGTGTTATAGCTGATTTTATATTTTATATAATATGAATTATGAATGGAATGCCAGAGCTGTTACAAAAATTTTATTGAATTTTCGCATTATGTTCAAAAGTATAAATTCGAATGTATACCTTTAAGTGAAACATCACTTAAAGACAAACATAAGATAAAATGTGCCAGTTATAGCACCTGTAGAAACGACAATGGCAGGGGAGTTGCGTTAATAATTAAAAATAATATGCTATCTATCTTCCTGATCTGAGATCTACCACGGCTGTGGGTTCTGTGCTGGAGCTAACTGGTAAAGATGTTCTAATTATTTCAGCTTATATTTCTCCTTCAATAAAGCTAGAGTATAATGGCTTGAGGAGATTATTTGGTCTGCACAGGCATGTTATTGTGGTTGGTAACTGCAGGCACTTGGCATGGAGCTTTAGATTATTAGCTTTTAGATTATTCTTACAAGTATAATATATCAAATATTGTATCAGATAAGCCCACGTTCATACCTGACCGGGCCAGTGCTTGTCCCCGTGTGCTTGATATTGTAAAATATATGTACAAATCTCAGTATTACAGTAAACTCATTGTTCACTATCATCTGACCATTTTCCTGTTGTTTTACATACGGAGGGGAAAATAAATACTACCCCGGATAAGTATAATTACAACTATACAGCCGCCAATTGGAGAAAGTTCAGGTCGGTCATTGATAGTGATATCCACAAGTGGTTAACTGTAATGACATTGAAGAGTTAGCGGAGACGTTCCAGAATACTGTAATAAGTGCTCCTAATGAGCCTAATTCTAAGAGGTATCACACTAAAGAATTACCCCACGCTATTAAATGGTAATGAGAATTACAAATATTGTCAAAAAAGAATACTCTTATAATCGACATCGCTGGTCAAAAAGAACAAAAAGCGTTTATTATTGCATCTTCATAGAAACTCTAACTGGTCTAAATTACTTTCCGGCTTAATACCTAGTGATAATCAACTGTACAAATTAACGAAAACTTTTAAAAATACTTCAGTAAATATTCCACTTTTTTCATTAAGTAGTAGTACTCTAAATGTTCATCCAACAAATTTTAACAATTACGTTTATAGTGCACACTATAAAGCTGACATCCTTGCAAATTATGAAAATATTCACCTCGCTAATACGCATTTTTTACGAGGCGGGTATTGTTCACACCTAAAAAGTATTTTACTACTATTAACAAGCACAGAAATTGCAAACTAACCTGTCCCAATGAACTCAAAACTATTATTGACAAAATAAAAAAGAATAAGGCCCTCGGGTTTAGATGGTGTAAGCCCTAAAAATCATTTCTTATAAAAGTTTTCACTTTTTGTATTTTCATTATGTAAATAATTAATAACATATTAAAGCATGGTTATATCCCCAAAATTTGGAAATTCAGTAAAATAATGGTATTACCTAAACCTGGCAAAGACTTGTCTCAGGGGAGTAGCTACCGACCCATCTTCTTCTTTCTTGTCTGGGAAAATCACTGGACATGTGATATCAAGAAGAATCCACCTGTTTATTGAAGCGAAGGACTTACTTACTGGCAGCTGAACAGTTTGGATTAAGGTCACATCACAGCACCACAACACGATTAGCGAGGGTCGCAGATATTATTGAGCACAATTTTAATTTGAGCAAACCCACTGGGATGGCACTAGTTGATGTTGAAAAAGCGTTTGACTGCGTGTGGCACATTGGGCTTGTCTTTAAATTCATCAATTATGAGTTTCCCAAATACTTCGTTTATTTAATAAGGAGTTATCTGAAAGATAGGAAATTTTGTGTCTCGCTTAACGACGTAAGCACTGACTTTCGGCCAATTGCTGCTGCTGTATACCAAGGCACTGTCATTAGGCTCACTTTGTTCAATTTATTTATCAATGGTATAACCGAACTAAAAGTTAAACCAAAGTATGCCTATATGCTGATGACACCGCTTTTACGCTCTCGTCTTTCAGGGTAGAAACAATAGCTAGGCATTTCTCAGTAGCCCTTGAGAAAACATTTAACTGCTTTTACAGGTGGCGGATCAGACCCGATGAGTCAAAAACAGAGGTGATTCTGTTCACTCGCAGAAGTCCAGATGTTAATTACTTTGTGACAATAAATGGAAGGTGTATTCCATGGAAAAAAGAAGTTTCTCGGTTTGATGCTACTCAAAGCTCACGTACACCAAACACAACATGGTATGCGATAGAGGAGTATCTCTGATTGCAATCTGTTTCCTTTGTTAAATAGACACTCTGATCTGAGTATATTTAATAAAAGTAATTTATTATGTATATATTCGACCCATGCTGTTGTATGCGGCTCCGGTCTGGTCTAATACATATATCACCAACTACAGGAAGTTGCAGGTTGTGCAGAACAAATGCCTGAGACTGATTGGTTCCTTTTGGTGACTGATTGGTGGACGCCAATAGACTACATGCATTTAGTATTGGAGGTGGCTCTACACAAGTCCACAAAATAACGTCAAGATTTTGCAAAGCTTGTCAACTTTGAGAATACACTAATATTAGAAATATTGTTAACTATGAAGCTGCCTCCTTGCAGACACTTTACAAAAAGTACAAAAGAGTGAAGCACATTTTGCTGTGAATTAACTATATAACGTAATTTTTTATTTTTCCCCCTCTGTGTTAATATTGAGATATGTTTAAATTCGTACTTTATTACTTCAGATCAGGTATAAGGGCAGCAAGCCTGAAGGCAGCCTTTAAACTTCTTTGTAAATGCTGAATTTTGTAAATCAACATAAATTTCAATTTCATTTCAGTTGATGATTCAGGTTGCCAGTTCATAAATGAATGACGTGTAACAATAACGACCTTTGTCTAATAAATCTTTGATGGACATGGTGGGTGCGATTGTCTACCAGTAAGAGGTAGAAAAGAAACTTGTTGATTTATATATTTACAATGCAATATTTAGAAAGCAACAGTAAAAGCGTATGACAATCATTAACTTCTATTGTGTGTTAGCTAAGTTTTGAATGCTTCTGTTGTTCATTATCCATTAAATCATTATCAAGATCTAGATAATATTCTTAAAAATGTTAATATAATTTTTGTAATCCTGTGTGTAAAATTATATGAAATACGAAGGATCCAATTAAAAATTATCTCTTTTATTTGAGAGCTGAAGATCGATATTAAGTTTATCTCATAACAAAAAAAGGAAAAGTAGCAAAATTTGAATTCTAATTGAAATCAATAACAAAGGACCATTTCGTTCGTTAATCCAAGTAGGAAAATTTGTTATATGTATATTTTGATTTGTTTTTATATTTGTATTTATTGTATGAATTATTATGGCCATATACTAATTTGCATCTACGGAATCGTTGAGTTTCATATTCTGACGCCATAAGCGCAACAATCTCAAGATCCATCTGCTCGGTATATTCGGTTGAAGTAAAATCTGCTTGTAAAGATACATAGGTCAGAGGGGAATAGAAATTAGCAAGCCTATGATTTACAACCGTCGTAGCATCGGGGAAATGGACAGATGGTTTCCGGGTTGGAAGCTCGAGGAAATAGAAGTTCAGAAGGATAAAAAGTTAACAATTACGACATTTATCGCTTAGGGAAAAACTTTAGATTTACATACAGCAACAAAGGGAAAGATTTGGCTGGTACTAAACGTGAGGGAAAGGGCGAAACGTCCAGTTCAGTAACATGTCTGGTCTTGTTAGATGCTTTGAAACAATTGAAAGGTTTACGTGGTCAGGTCCCAGGTGAATTCTTGAAATTGCTTGGGACTCGATTAGCAGAAAGTTTTACCCAATACATCACTATGGTGATGGCCTGTCCGTTCCAATTAATCCAAAGTAATCACCATAGATTTGGACTACAAACATTAACTAATAATAGACTAAATATCATCTGCTCACAGTAATCTAACAAAGCCTTATACAAGCTATATATTCATAGGCCTTATATAGCTATACATTCATAGACCTTTGCAACCAAATAGTTCCGAAACGATTCCTGCAAATCGGAAGCAAGAGGAGGCGGTAATAGTAGTCGCTCATTGGCGATAGAGATAAGAATCAAGTCAAAGCGTTTTTTATCTTTAAGCCAAGGCCAGAAAAGGATTCTAACGTATCTATTATTATATCTTTATTGATTCCAGCTTTCGACAAATCTACGATCAAGAAGGATTTTTAGATGAACAGTTTCTTCAATTAACTCCTGAAGGTATTGCACTTTCCGTTAGTTTCATTTCATGCAATTCGTTAGTCAATGAATTGAAATGTGACTGAAAAAACTGAAATTACCATAATTCTAAAACCATCCTGACAGCACATTACCAAGTAGAAAATGGGATTTTCATCAGTGTGGCATTTACAGATAGTTTGCTCGGCGATGAAATTAAATTTTCTCACAATATGGTGATAATTATAATGGAGTGTATTTGAAAAACGCCAATTAATGTTTTATCAAGTTTGTTTAGCCTGCGTAATTAAAACGTTCGCACATGATGGGATATTCAAGACTAATGCCACTGATTAATAAGGGATTCTCGTGATTAATTGTCGGTCAGACCTGGCCATTACGGCCAATCGATAAGCGGCGGTCGTAGGTACGGCCCGTTATGAATTTGACACAGCACCCCGTATCTCATTAAAACCGGAGGGCTTTTTACAAGTCCACCCATCTCAGCTGAAGATTACTACTACTACTTACCGTTCAATTCGAGATGGCTTTCAATTAACGGCCGCATTATAGAAGGGTTTGAGAGACCAGATTGTTTCCGTTTAATTAGCAGATATTTGATGAAACCAGGCCCAACTCAGAGATGTTAAAGCTATTCTTGAGTGCAAATAATTTAAAACAAACATCATATTTCATTACAGTTGATTTTCTTTATAACCAAGAACAAGAGAAATTAATGGGACGACGTACGTGAATTGTCATAGTTCTTGGTAATGTTGAGACTGAATGGGCCTTCAATGCAATTGTTAATAGTCTGTGGAAGACTTGATTTTATCAATCTATAATCATATTTAAGATTGGTTTGTCCTGATGATGGCCTTAAAATAGTCGAAAACTAACAGTAAGCAGTAACAATTGAATTTGCTTCTTTATTTTATTAAGACCATACTGTGATCCAGAGTATTCGTGAATAGTAATGTGGTGGAAACATCTAATACTTAAAAGAAGGCTACACAGTAGAAAGAAGAATGGACAGAACATAGTTGACAGTGGTCACTCGAGTTCGAACCGGCAGACCAATGTATATATGTGCTCAATTTCAAACTGGAAAGACCCATTTAAAGCCTTCAGTTGTTATTTATTATCATTAAGAATATTAACCTTTAGGTCCTGTTTTAACACAGAAATTAATGTTGTGTTATTATTAATTATTATTTGTAATCTGTATAAGTTTAGCAGTTATAATTGACCATATGAACTATTTCAACAAATTACTTTTTGTATTTGTCTCTAAGGTCTTGGTTGAGATGAAAAAGCCAACGTCACGAGCGGGATTCAAACGGCAATTAATTTTTTCCAAAATACAAACGCCTTAACTACAGGTTCATCACGCAGCGGATCAAGAGAAAGTATCACGCACATAAAATTAGCCTGTAAGTAATATTAAATATTATATAATGAAAACCTTAATAACAATTCGTATGATTTCAATAAAAGATTAATAAAAACTATTAATTAAGGTTTTTTGTTGAGGTGTCAATGGCACGAGCGGGTTTAGAATTGAAAAATTGCAAATAGGAAGGAAAATTCAAAAATTGGAGTTCAGATAGGATGTTGGTGTCCGGGTGGATCGAGGTCACGATAGCGTGGTGGTCTTAGACCAGCGGCGTTTCTAGCCGAAGATAGTGGGTTCGAATCCCCCTCATGCCATTGACATTTTTATCTCAACTAAAAACCTTAATTAATTTTAAATATATTAATTGGTCAAGCGGATCACGAAATCTGTGAAATTAATAAAAACACATAATCGCAGCAGGACCTTTCGTTAGAGATAAGTATGTTCTATAATTTGCAACACAAATCAAACAAATTTAAAAAACATCTGTAAAGGTAATTTAATTATAATAATAAAAATCTAAGGTCCAACAGACTGTACTGTAAACCAATTTAGTATGTTAAAATATCTATTCAAAAGTCGATAACTAACAATGCGCGAAAAACGCTGATGCAAAACGACAATAGACGGACCGAATAGCATAAACTTTCTACTGTCCCTTACACACTAGTCGCCATTACCTATTGTAAATAGATCCCATCTCTAAGAGACGCCCATTTCTGTAACCCAACGTCCCAATTAAAACTTTTGTTGCAAACTATTCCAAAAAAACAGGACACAAATCAATTGTTATGATTTCTACTTTGTCAAATCTCGTTTTGGTTGACGAATCCATAATAAATGGGTGGATGTGGGATTTGCTATTTTCTAGGTCAGCAGTTTTTTTTTTTTGCGATGTATCATCAGCGCCAACTTTTTTGCGTCTGTTCTCATCCACTCTGGTTTTTCTCACATCTACCCAGATGGAACCGTATGTGTGAAAAGAGACCAGGTTGAAGAATTCAATAGTGGGCTATGCTGCTCGTTACTAGACCCCGAGATATCCGTTATACCTTCTTGTATAGATATCGGGGCATATCAGGCGGATTAATGGTTCATGGCCTATTTTTCAGCCCCACTTTTACATCAGATCTCAGCAGTTAAATTCTAGTTTTAACATAACACTTCATTTTTGTTTCTAATTTCATGAAAAGTAATTATGAGTGTCTTTATGGAAAAAACAGCTGTCAACTCGCACGAACGAGTAAGTAGCAGTAACATGAATAAAACCTTGCTCTACAGTGAAAGATAACACCTTATGAGACTACATCGATTAGTCTGGTACGCATTATTTACCTACCTATACCTAAACACCTAATAACAAAACATAGAAAACAATTTTTCCTAATTATATTATTAATATCTTCCAATACCCTCGTATAATTACCATCCACAAGCCAATTGTGCAAAATTGCATATATTCTTCAAAATAAGTAATCTCTTGGCAATTACGACAATAATAAAATCAATGAAAAAAATTTAAATTCTAGTCATCATTTCTAAAATACTACAACAACCATTGTGGCATGTCTCGTTATATTATTCAAAACTTATCATATGCTATGATTAAAGCCAGAAACACATTTACCCGATGGTACGCCATGCGCCTCTCTGCGATCCCCACTGTCCAGATTTTGGTCAGGTCGCACTGAATACAGTCGAAGGCAAAAGAACCGGACACTCATATTTGCATTCGAACTACATGTATTATTGTCAAAACATATTACTCAAAACACCCGAATACCATTTTTTGATATAATGAATTTAACTAAAAATTTATTGTACTCTCTTCGGCAGTACATGTACTAAAATTGGAGCAACCGATTACCCAGTTTTCCTCATAAAAGTTAATTAACAATTTATTTCATAGTTTTGTTTGTAAAATTACACCATTCTGTAATGCCGGGCACTCATATTTTTTGTCGTTTATTTCAAATTAAGTACATGTAATTTTGTCCTTATATTAATTATAACATGTTATCATAATGTAAACCAAATTAAACTAAATCAAACTTGCATAAGGTTTTATAAACATTGTTTAATTATGATAGGAGTAACTTTATTTAAAACAATTAAGTATAACAAACAATTTATTGCTTATGGTTGCTCTAAAATATAACTAACAATTTATTACAAAGTTTTGCTCAAAATAGTGCATTAAGAACTGTTAACGCCAATCAATAGTTGTATATATAAAGATCGCTTTTCGTTAATCCGCACCTGTTTGTTGTTTGGCTCAGTGCGTCGGCTACGGCGGATTACGGCAGATAAGAGTCAGTCGTTTTTCGTTCGTTGTACGTTACGTCGAAGTAAATTTTCGTTTCTTTTCTCATCGTATCGTCACCATTTTTCCTCATCAACTTATCAACATCGTCGCCATCCTTTTCGTCGTTGGATCGTCGTTTTACGAGGGAAGTGGTACCACTTTATTAAAATATTTGGACTGTTTGATAGTTTAATGCCGATCGATCGTAAATTTAAGTTCATTTTAATTTTACTTATTTTGGACTCAGATTTTTTTATTCATTCGTTTGAAGCGTGTAACTGTTTATTTATTTATTTATTTATTTTTTTTTTTTTTTGAAGTTGAGAATTGGTTTTAATTTATTTACTGGAAGTTAAAGTCATTTATTTATAACTTAAAATTATGTTGTTTTTTTTTTTCAAAGAAGATTTATTGATTTGTACCTATTTATTTTAATTGTAATTTAATTGTTTTTATCGTTTTATTTTTAATGTGTTTTCCATGAAGGTTTATGTACTCCTATTATAGTGAGAAAGAAAACCGGCATAGTAGAAACGAGATCGGAGGTTTGCTGGTCCAAAACGACCCGCCCCTCTCCTCAACAAGAACAAACGATGCGTTGCTATTGTGATAGTGATTATTGTGATAAACGCTGTGGACTGTACGCGACGTGAATTTGCGTCGGATAGATATGCACACCCCACCAAAACGTGGCAAGGTGTCGGGTAGCGTCGCATCGGGTGTGTTTCTGGCTTAAAGCTTTTATTTTATAATGTATGTAGAATAGACTATATTAATCGAATACCACATTGTAACTACACATCAAGTACATATGAACAAAATTATGAAATCGTACATAAAGATTTGAGATCAAAATTAAGGCACTTTTCCGCTATTATCCTTTAGTAATTTATGAAAATGTAACAACTACGTGGCTAACACTGTGGAGAAAATTAAATGTTTTCCAAAGGTTACATAGGCGGACGGTCTATTTAAAATAACTACACTTTTAATTAATGAAAATCGCAATTAATTACGGTTTTTAGTTGAGATGAAAAAAAGTTAATGGCACAAGAGGGATTCGAACCCACGACCTTCGGCTAGATACGCCGCTGCTCTACCACCTGAGCTATCGTGACCTCGATCCACTCGGGCATCAACTCCCCATCTCAACCTCACCTTACGAGTTTTCCCTCCTTTTGCCATATAGTTCGAGCGGACCACGAAAATAGTGAATTAATGAAAATGTTTTGTGAAGTCATGTTCTTAATATGTTTGTGATTAAAGAGTCAAAAGGGTACCAGTGATTGCTTTTTGTACCCAATATAATGATTAGTACGTTGTATATTAAATATTTTAAAAAATGTATGATGTATAATATTACCTTCGATTATTAAATTAGTACTAAAACCATTTATTTAAATAATATATAAGAATATTATTTGTATGAATGCGTTATAAAAATATGAAACAATTATGGCCCCACTTTTTTGGGCATTCCTTGTCTTCTATCAGTACTTGCTGAGTCATAGATATAGTGATAGCCAAGCCTGTCGTGTTCACTTTAATAATCGTACAAAATTAAACCTCCAGTGTTTACTGCAAATGCCATTACAGTGATTTCCGCACTAAAACTCGACAAATACGGTCTTAAACATTTAAATCCATATGTGACGATTTAATAAATAGCCGTGCGAAAATTGCCATTGTAAATACCACTTGAAAATGAAATTAAAGATGCCAGCAAGAGGCCACACCGAATAGCAATCTCGAACCGGCCCAAACCGCAAACGGAGCAATGAATTTGCTGAACCTGACCCATCGCCCACCGCAAATTGTGAGAATTGCTTTTGCCCTTCCTATTACCGGATTGCACCTTCTAGAAACAGCAGTTCACGTCCATAATGAAAATTTATTCCACATGCAGGTATTATTATCGATAACAATGAAGCCTACGCAATCGGCCAGCCATCAGATTGTTACGACAAACTAAAGGTTTTGTCAGCTAAATTAAATTAAGAAGACAGAAAAACTATTACAAATTTTTCACAACACTAAAATAAATTGCGACGCCAATCGTTTGACTGCATCAAAATTAAAAATGGGTACTATATCCTTTTGTAGTGCCCTAAAGAAGGTACAAAAAGTTTCGAAAACTAGGCGAAGATTTAAAATGTAAAAAAAATATTTGACTATACCCCTGATAACCAACTGATCATTATTTAAAAAACAAGGAAAAGCTGAAACTTTGAACTTCTAAACAAATGCACATTTAAATTACAGGTTTATCAAAAAATAAAAGTGATGTTTGATGTTTCTTCTCGTAGATTTTATCACAAATTTAATTTGACTGAGAAGAGAATAGCACAATATTCAGATGCTAGTGATGGAAACAGTTCAAACATTCAAAAAAAAAAAAAAAAAAAAAAAAAAAAGCCGAAAGTAGTAGAAGGTATTAACAGGTTGAGAACTGGTTGGAGGAGTTTCGCGAAGGGTGATTAAACTATGGCCTCATTTCAGGAGCGGTTCGCGAGCGAGCGCATATGCGGATATGCTTTCAAATTAATACCACGTAAAAGACGATCCATGGGAGTAGGATAGCCATTGTTTCGTCACCACCATTTACCTAGGGTGTTACTCAACATTCTGGAAATTTTCTGGAAATTAATTCGCTGCTCGCCAAAGCGAGTTTTAAAACTTTTGAAAAAATATATTATTCATTTAGAGAGGATATGAACGATAGGATTAGGCTGATTAATAATACATGCAAACAACTCGTATCACGGTCAGGATTAAATACGACGAAAGGAAATCTACCTGAGCACAGCTCGCTGATTTGCTTATAACAATTGCCCGGTCAATCAATCATCCCTCCAAACTGCAAAAATCCGGAAATAGGTATATTCCCAGCAGACATAACTTACCTCCGAACATTGATTATAGAAAGTGTTCACTTTTATTCCAGTGCTTCTTACTCGTGCCTCATGCATCTTTTAATGTTGACAGCAATTCCATTGAAATTCATCATCCAATCCACCTTTCCTCGCGCCAGTTTAGAATAAATTTATAACTCCGTACGGTACCTAAACGAGTGCATGCCTGTCTGTTTTTATTGGCAGAAAAAGGTTAATAATTTACTTACAATACAATTGATTTTAGAACGCAGTATTTTATATTTTATTTCAAGACCTAGAAAAATTATACCACAGCTCTTCAATATATATTTTTCCAGACGAGAAATGTGTTATTCAGTTGATCTATTTCACTTATTTCTATATTGTTATCGAGTATAGACTTATAAATATTGTACAACTATCGACAGCCAAATCTGAAGATGTATTTAAATCGGACCGAAATTGAAATATTGACGAGAGAAATTCCTACAAAACAAGTAGCCAGTGAGAGAAGATACTGGTATGTAAAACAGATTGTTTTGTAATTATCACATTTTGTTCAAAATGTATTCGCTATGGGATGCATAAATAATTCCTCTCACCGTGGATAACTCGTGTTGTACCATGATACTGCATACAAATGAATACTCAGGATAGTAATGTGATATGTATGTTAAAGTAATAAGTTGCAAACTAAGAAATTTATGTAAAACAAAATGATTGTATTTCCCACACAAATTAGGAGGCTAATGAGCTAAAAGATTTTTCTCTGTAAGCTGCACCAGAATACGAAACCATAGACTTTTTAAAATTAAAATCTTTAAAGTACGTATTTAATCATTTTTCCTGATAACCAACTTGCGCGGTGTCGCATTTGTGTACAGATTGCCCAGTATTTAAACGTCTTCAAGTTTTCCCTCAGTATTAGCGGTCTATTTTTTTTCTAATAATTACACGTTGATTCAATTTAGAGAACAACACAATGAGTAATATAAAACGGAACACCTGGCATTTTAATGATTCAATCAGCATTGGGTATCGCATCTCTTTATTTCTGGACGTGGAAAGTTATTCGATTACTAGAAATCGAATGTTTTTTAACGACTTTTTTCATTGTATTGATCTCGTTGATAATTTAAGAGTAAAGTAATGCAAAACGAGGCAAGAATAGCCATGGCATGTGTAATGGTATGTTTCCAAAGTATGAGTGTTAGGGAATGTAGGTATGTAATTTTCGAACCAGATTCCACTAATATTTCTCTGCAGCAAATCTATCAGAAAAACATTCATTTATTACATTTCAAAAGCTGCATTTATGTTATTCAATAACTTGTTATTGCTTCCATTGAGTAACCCCGCCAGTTATTAAAACTCTCTCAAATATAAATATATTAAACCATAGAAAATATTATCTACTGAAATAGATTAATTATTTAAAATATTAAAATAAGCAACCTTCTACTATAAAACGAAAAGCAAAAAAGGCGGACTAAAGTAACGGAAACAACTTCTTGTTTTAACATCAACAATTTTTCAAACAATCATTATGTTAAACTATGGTATTAATTAACATATTTTGCTCCATTTCATGATAAAACTAATGTAATAATGAGTTACATTATGCTATGAGCATCTTAGTGTGTATGTCCCAGTCGACTTCATGGCCTTATTCAAATTATACTTCAGTAAATTTTATGTACCTATCGAGTATGAAAGAGAAAGAGGAATACCGTTTTAACTTCTTTGATTATCGTTCTTTATTCTTGATTATTTATTAATGATTCCTGATGGCGTGATTATTATTAAAAACAAAGGTGTATATGTGAAAGAAAGGGTACACTTTAGTTAATATTGCAATGTCTCGTAACTTGTAAAATGTAAACGCATTTAATTTTATAAAGAATTATCGTTTATTAATCTATCGTTAATTATCTATGGAATACCAATTACATTTTTAAAGTTTACGATTGAGGATAATTGGAACATGCCGCAAATTGGACTACCCTTAGGACAACCCTAAGCAACCATAATCGAACAGATTAATTTATGTTAATGCATGTTAATTCTTCGTTGATTCCGACTTCCTTGCATGTGAGACTCATGCCCCTTTTGATGCCTAGTCTGTCCTGTAAATGGATTATTACGGTTTAATTTTATCAAGGGAACAGCATCATCGGACGAAATATCAAAGGGCCAATTGCCCTTTGACTCCGTATGGTGCTTAAAGCCGGTTCCAGTGCATGACAGGAGAGAAGCCTGTAAACATTTTTTATCTCATAAATAAAAATGGAAATTCTGGGCTTACCGGCGAAAATTAAACAAAATGTTAGGCGTACAATTTATAAAAACTGTGATACAATTTATATTTCTTTTAAGTCTGTCGCTAATGTTAAGATTGGTAAATATGTACAGTATTATCGCAAATATAACCAAACAACTTCCTTCAATTAATTAATCTTTATGTAAGGTATTGGTAGAAATGAAACATTTAGTGTCACGAGCGGGATTCTAACCCACGACCTTCGGCTAAATACGCCGCTGCTCTACCACTTGAACTGCCGTGACTTCGATCCACTGCCGAAGGCCGTGGGTTCGAATTCCGCTCGTGTCACTAAATGTTTCATTTCAATCAATACTTTACATAAAGATGAATTAATTCAAAGAAATTGTCATAAATCTTTATAAACAAGTCAACTATATTTGCAAACACATCACAAATATACATGGGGGGGAATAAATTGATTTCCACGGAGAAAGTGCTCCTATATTGGAAGTAAAGAATTACGAGGTTAATTAAAATACATCCTAATGGAGGGTTGTGTGCTAGTTATGATTTATAGTCTTCCAAGACAAGAAGGTATCATTTTGCGTTTTCTGTTGCGCAGGAAATAACTTCAGCTTGGCCAAACTTCTGTAAGAACTTTATTTTTGATATTTGATATAACTATGAATGTAAGCGTTGTTTTGTTTTACGTATTACATTTTAAAATTTTATTTATATCTGTTAAAAAAAAAGATGTTCCAAATTAGTCGGCAAAGAGATTATATTCAGATATGCCTTGATTTGCAACAACAAGTACCATTTTTGTTAACTGTTAAAGTATACTATCTAGTAGTATACTATATTTTCAAACGTCCATACTAAATTCAAACGACTAGAACAATATTCTGTGAGTAAAAATTTACTTAATTATAGTGATAGTACATTTTCTAATTTCTGGCCCAAATGTATTTCTCAATAGCCCCTTATAATAAAAAAAAAAGTAAAAAGTCAAACTGCGATTTTGTACGTTTGTTTATTCATTATCTGATGCATTCGGATGTACTTTTCCAATCGTTCTGAAATTCACGTTGACTTGGAACGATTGTTTTAAATATGTCAAACGACCAGACTGTTATTACAAAATACAGCACGTGACCGTATAATAAAGTACTCATTTCCCTTTAATCAAAGCAACGATCGAACCCTGCATTGCTGATACCGTCATTATAAATAAATGATCTTTTTAACCAGACAGGAAATTACTTTGTCATAAATAAAAACTAGACTAAACAAAGCTTTCGTGCCTTAATTGCTAGATTGAAATGTTTGGATAAAGCGAAACTTATCCGTTAGAACTTGGTGCAAATTGGTTTTCACTGATGCTTGCTCAAATATAGAAAACCTTTTATTTCCGAATATTCAATAAACAGTAAATGAACAAGTCTGAACACGAAAAAACTACGTAAACAACCGGTTTATTATTAATGGACATACGAATTACGCAGGGTCAAACCTTTGAACTGAAGCGTCACGTTTTTATACAGAACAAAAAAAAAGTATAACTATCTAATATTTTTGGTATATAAGTAAAACTTATAAGAAAAAAGTAACATGGTGGGAAGTGTGCCATCAAGGTATGATAAGATACAATTACCTGCCAAAAGGGTTTGCAGAATTGGTATCGGACGTATAAAGCCTGTAAAGTCGATCCTTTCTTTCTTTTATTTTCTCATTCCTTATATCCTTTCATAGTCATTTTTGTCAAGAATTCGTATTTTGTTTCATATCATTTAAAAGGTATTTATTATTTTGTAAATTTATTTAATTTTTATTTTAGGAGATAACGTATTAAGTTAATTTTATTGATTTCGACCCATTTTATTTCATGTATTATCCTCACAAATATTAGTGGCACCGGCGAGATCGCCTAAAATAGAAAATCCTGAGATTGTTAAAGGAGCAAAAACAAATGAAAATGGCGAGCGTTCAGGAAAATCCACTTTCAGCCACGAATGACTTGATGTCTCAACTGGAAGAAAATACTCCAACACCCAGAGAACTGAAATAAATGAATTGTCTGAAGCTGATTTGATCCCACTATGCGAAAAGATAGTGACTAACGAACTAACGAACGATAACAGTAAAGACGATTTCATGAATTTAATGAATAATCTTGTTACTAATGCCTGCCAAAAAAACAAAAAACCGGTTCAAACCTTGGGCAAACCATTTGAGAGTCAATTCGAGACCACCGTACAGAGAAAGGCTGCTAGGAGAATAAACGTTCAAACCAAAAGTTTCATTTGACCCATTGCCCGTTTCAAGAACGAATGTCGAAACTGGGACCTATATCGAATCAGAGTCTGAATCCTTGGCTTCCGTAGAAACCGTGTAATAGGCTAGTTTGTATTAAAAAATTTTAGCTTGTCGCGTAGAGTTCCGACTTATGATCAGGAATTGAAATCAAGTTCGGATTCCGAAGATCGATGTGGGAATCCGAGTTCCGTGGCTGAGTGGGGAAATTAGAAAAAATTGAACAAGAGTCAATCTACTTTAGAGATTTTAAAATATTTATACTAGATTAAGACATAAATACATTCTTTGAAGAATTTAAGAGAATTTATTGACACTTCTGTGCGATTTGCAAACATTTTTGGAGAGATAAATGAAATAATAAAACA
The DNA here is from genome assembly GCA_039619505.1 of Cimex hemipterus. Taxonomy (NCBI): domain Eukaryota; kingdom Metazoa; phylum Arthropoda; class Insecta; order Hemiptera; family Cimicidae; genus Cimex; species Cimex hemipterus. Next base: position 35,515,296 of record CM077103.1, on the reverse strand, counting down.
AAAAATTTATCCCAGATAGTTGTCCCTCATACATGCAGAAATTGATGATTTGCAAGAATTGTATCTAAAAATAAGTAGGATAGAGAAAATCTACGCAAATCCTATTCACTATCACGATAACAAGGGAATCCACCAAAGAACATAATGAAAAAAAACCTATAATAAAAAGAATAAAATCACAGATACGGACTTTTCTTCTGCAAAAGAATAATACATTTCATCTACGATATTAATGTGCCTTGGCATAAAATATTTAAAAATCAAGATATAAGGGAACGCGAAAATATAAAGGATCGCAGTTTGTCTAATCATTAAATACACAACGCCAACGTTCGGATGGATAATCCAGCCATAGACGTGCAGAGGCCAACGGCTGTAGACAAGGAGTCACCACTAAAAGGACAACACACATGCACTAACAATTGAATTTCAGGAATCATCAGCACGACCTCTAAATTCAGCGGCTCTGTCCCCAGAGAAAGGTTCATGGCTTAGAGATTTCAGGGTCAAATATCTGAACGTATTAACCTCGGGTATTGGCCGGACAGAGGTGATGAGAGTGAAACTAAACATTAAAGATAACAAAGTCGTCAGAACTGAGCCATATTACTGTAATCCAATACGAATGAAGAAGATGAGGATGGCGGTTGAGGAACTTCTCGATAAAAGATAATACAAAAGGCGAATAATTCCCCATTCGCATCACCCACGATATAAATAAAATGATTAAATAAATGAAATGAAATAAATAAATAAGGAGATTAATAAAATTCCTTTACACCCGGACAGTAAGAAATACACTGCTTTTATCCACCTTGGAGCCATTTATCAATATAAATATGTACCGTTTGGTTTATCTATTGGATTATCTGTGCTAAGTGAATCAATAGATAGATAAACTGTTTGGAAATATTAACTAAAAATTCCTGTGGTAGTTTGTTGACAACTAAGACCATGTTATCTATTCAAAGAACTCACAGGATCATATAAACGATGTGTCTTATGTTTTGGCCAAATTAGGTGTAGCAATACTGACTGTAAACCCAGAAAAAATTCAACTGATTTCAACGGAAATTGCGTTTATTAGTCAAGTATAATGGGAACTCTTCTCTACCAATCCGAAACCATGGCACCGTCAAAGATTGTGTTACCATTTTCTTGTCAAGAAATGGTCTTTCAATATTACCACGCTTCACTAATGGGTGCACATCTACGGTTTAAAAAGGCGTACAGGAAAATAAAGAATGTTTTTATTTATTCTCTATTTTTCGTGATCCGCTTGACCAATTAATATCATTCAATATATGAATTTTTATTTATCCTAAAATGCGTGTCGCGAAATAGAGAGTTGCATGTCCTGTGCGCGATTTAAATCATGCAGCACGGGAAAGAAAGAGGAGTGGTCGTCAACAATCGTAAATCGTCCAATAGTGAAACTGAATTTAAAATTTTTTCATCAGCTACCGACATCATCATTGGGAAATAAATACATGTTTTTGGCCCAAGACACATTTTCTAAGTTTCTATGGGCGGTGACTACGAAAAACTCGACGGCCAAAACGGTAAGAATATGTTTAAAAAAATATATTTTTGCTCAACATGGAATATATAAAATGGACCGGCGTTCAGGTGTGTACAGTACAAATGCTTTTGTTTCAAGATTACATTATTATTAATTACCACTTGAACATACCTTATTATCCACAGAGCAACAATATAGAACTATGCTAGCTATATCATCATTAAAAACTGCAATAGCTATGCATCATTCTTTTAAGCAAAGAAGTGGGAAAAATCACAACTATTCATAGTTATGACTTGAAATAATGCGGAACATGAATCCACCAAGTACACGCCGGCTCAGGTATTCTTGAGAAGAGATGTATACCATCCACTTTATTTGAATGTTCCAATGGATGATACCTTATGGAATGCAAAATCGGAGGAGGAGATGGATAATCAGTGTTGCCAGACATATAAAAATGTAATGAGCGCCAAAGCACAAATGTATGAATTCTATAATGATAAGCGCCGAAATGTACCATTAGAAAATGGAGATCTAGTTTTGGTTAAGTCACATTATTTAACCGCAAAAGTTCGTAACCGTGCATCGAAATTGATGCTGGTTTATGATGGCCCATTCATTGTGGTAGCGAAAGTTTCTGGAATCCGTTATCTTTTGCGAAAAACTGAGGCACCTAGGTCAAACTACGTGCTCATGTAACTCAGTTAAAAAGAGTCAGTAAGCCACTCCAACTCACCAAAATAAAATAAAATATAAATATAAAAATAAACAATCAAATTTATGGAAAAAATTAAATAAAATATAAAATAAGAGTAAATAAATAAAAAATTCAATATGGGATATTGGTAATAACATTCAGAACTCTAGAGGATGAAGAAACGAACAAGCATTTGATAAATTCCAAATTCCCTACTTATTATATTATCCTTTACATGTTTCCTCCAGAATACCTCTACTCAAGTCCTAGGTTTACCAACTCATCATACTATCAATATTCTGCTCTTTTGGAAGAAGACCTGGCTGAAACTCTTAGAGGAAAACGAATCCAAGTGGACATCAGGACACGACTGCTGAAGACGGAGAAGACCATAAAAGGAATCCTCTGGATGGACCTTGATATCATAACTTGGTACCCTATTACACCCAAAGGGACTCAACCCTGAAGCTTCTCGGATTCTTCTTCAGTTTTATGTTATTTGCTCTTAATTTCTTGTCAAACAGCCTTTTAGGTAATTTTTTTTTTGTAAGAAAGGAAAATTTCGGAACGATCAAATAGTAATAAAAAATGCAATATGGAATATTGGTAATAACAGTCAAAACATGGTGGGAAGTGTGCACCAAGGTGAAGATAAGAAAAAGGCACTTGGGTTTTCAGAATTGTTATCGGGCGTATAAAGGCCTGTAAGTCGATCCTTTTTTTCTTTAATTTACTCGTTCCTTATTTTCTCTCATAGTAATTTTTGTCAAGAGTTTGGATTTTGTTTTATATTATTTAAAGTTTTTAATTTTGTAAATTTAATTTTTTATTTTAGAAGCTAACGAATTATTATTTTAATTACATTCATTTGGACTCATTTTATTTCATTTATTATCCTTAAAAAGTTATTATTATAATAAATTTAATTTACTACATTCGACCTACAATTGCAACAAAAGAACAAATCAACAAACTTTGGTACCGAGATGGTGTCAAAACATTCCTGTGTGCTTATAGAAATAATAAAGCTGAAGAAAGGCACGATCCTACAAGTACGAAGTATACACAAAGCCTATAATTGAGAAATGGGCTGAACGTGACAAAATGTGAAGAGTCCTAAACGGGTTCTTATTAATATGTGAGTTATGAAACTTGGAAAAGGCGCGCTACAATATTAGATATGTGATGTTACTCTCCGCCATAAAAACGGAAGTAGTAAACACTTTTATGGCCGGAGATGAGTCAGTATTCAATCGTCTAGTTTTTAACTTGTACTAAATTTAAATTACGATTTGTAAGTGTTCGTTGGCAATCGTTCAAACAAAATCAATAACCAATTTATTGTTTATCTAACTTTTACATTTGTATGTAATTTCGTTTTAAATGAATATTTCTCTGCAGAATGCAAACAACAAACATGAACTAAATGTGCGCAATTGTGAGAACACCTGTCTTAAAATAGTGCATTTAATTTCTCAAACTTGTAATTCATTATGTATAACACAACAAATTTCTATACATATGACTCATAAGCATGAATCTCTTGGGTCTTATCTTGCGGACATATTCTGTTGAGTTAATCAAATGGAGCCTTATTCAGAATTCAAACAGATAGCACTCGACGAAGGGGAAATGGTTACATATGTAATACGTCTGCTTCAAAATAACAATCAACCATACCCATAGAATAGCAGTGTTAGGTTGCTACAAGAATGGCCGTTTGGAGAAAGCAACGCTGAAACCATTCTTAAAATGAATTATTACAAATTCAAAAACGAACATCAATGTGGAAGGTCGTGAATGAAATGAAACCCGTCCCAACAACGTTTAAAACTATGTAAAATACGTTGGAAGACGTCAAGAAAAAGCGGGAAGCTTATGCTCCAATTCCAGAATGACAAGCATTGTAGATGCATCCCTCACATTAGAAAATAATATTAAACTTAATTTCAAAGTAGAAAAGTCAAAAAAATTATCTCCAAAGTCGTTCTAGCCCACTAACAGAATCACCAAGGGCAGCAATGACCACTTGGCAACTTCTATAACCTCTTAACCACTCCAGAACAACAGTTTTAGGGCAGTTAAAAAGTTAATACTTTACTGTCCAAAAATATTGTTTATTTTAGCATGCTATGCTATTGAATCACAATACGATGTAAATAATGGAATGAGTAGCATATAAGTTAGTATTTGTTTTGAAATTTCCGTTATCGACATAGGGCCTGAATAGCAGATTCACAGCTAAATTAATTGATCCGATAAGTACCAAAGTATATAATGTACCAAACAACTGTAAAGTGAGTTGATCGTGGCTGAATCAATTTGTTGTTTTAGCAAAACCTTACGCCTGCCTTTGATAACGTAAGTTTTGAGGGGAAGGGCGTTGTTAATTTCTGGCCTTCACGGTTAGACTCCAACAAACTTGATCAATAGGGGGCGAAATTAATAATTGAAAACTACTTTCATGTCCTATCTCGCCAGGATAACCACTGCATGAATATCGATGATATTTATAGACAGGGCCGTTTGTTTTGTCGCGAGAACATTTTATTCAACCAACGCCTTTATTCTCAATTCGGAATGGTGATTCAGCAAATAAGCAAAAATTTATGTGGAGAAAAATTCATCCAAATTTATCCCAAGTTCGTTGTGGGGGTGTTTGAGGTGGTTGTGGAAACGAGGGGGTGCTATGGAATTACCGAGATAATGGCAGGGTTAGGTAGTGTTCCACCCCTGCGTACAACTCCACCCAACGACCAAACAAACACCTAAAACCGTTTTGTGACGTCATCCAGGCTTTTCCTAAACTCACACGAGATCCAGCGGTTGTATTAAAAGCCAAACTGTGTGCCACTTGGGATGCAGTATCGCAAACCCCAGCCCTTTCCTTTTATATGACCTAATCTGCCCATTCCAGTTTTAATATTTTTAGTTTAAACTTATTATGGAAGAGAATTGAACGCGAGTTTTAATTTAAGCTTGCTAAAATTGTTTTCTTTGAACAAACTCATTAAATACAATTGCTGATTATGTATTACGCTATTCCAAAAAGATATTTAGCAGTACTTAGATCCGAGAGGAACATAAAATTCACTTGAAATAAAACTATTATTAAATGATGGTTCTATTTCCACCTACATTGCGAAGCACTAACTAGGAAAAATATATAATTTCTTATGTTTTATTAAATTTCATTTTTGTTTAGAGTTAGGCTAAAACTGTTTTGTCATTAAGTTCATCCTTCTTGTATGGTAACTGTTTAAATAAAAGAACCGTTTCTCCAGACGGCTTTTGCCTTGCGTATAACTATATACATTGTTTTGTAGAATGAATTATAGTTTTAAAATAAATTAATTAAAAGTATATATAATCATAAATTAACAATTTAGTGTGTTGCTTTCGTAAAAGCTGAAGCATTCAGAGAATTGTGTATGCTATTTGTAATAGGTTAAGTAATCTAATAAAATATAATAACAACGTTTGTAAACAAATTACTAAAACCTTCAAGGCACTAATAGAAGTCATTAATGCAAAATACGAAGTTTAATAAGTAAGGAAATAATATCATACTGGAATTACAATATATGACCATATTTTAGTAACTAGTAGAACAAATACAGTTACTCCAATATGCAATTAAGTAGCGTTGGCCAAATTTGTACTTCTTGTTGTTAGTAATTTAAGTAGGTTAAACTCAAAACAACTAACATTCAGGTTTTCTCGGTTCATTCCTATTCGAATAATTAAAGGTATGGATAATAATTTATTATTATGGATAATAAAAGAATCAAAATTATGGTTATGAGTTACGCCCAAAGAATGGTAACGAATGTCAATGTAAAGAAAATGTTTTATTTGGAGGGGGGTCGAACCCACCACCTTCGGCTCAATTTACCTTGAGCTGTCGTGTCTTCGATCCCCCCGGACAACTTTTCGAATTTTACCACTTTTTGCCATACATTCAACATACCTAATTTTTCATCCCAATCAAAATTCTTCAATAAAAATATTTAATTGAAATAATTAATAGAGTCCATTATGACCACTAAGCAAATATATATTACTATAAAGAATAGTTATTTAATAAAAATGGATAAATAAAAATTTACTACCACTAAATTGGTCATCAAAAATTAATAAATAAATCTTTAATACAAAACGGCCCTAAATGTTATTACCTCGAACTTTTTATGGTTACTTAAAAATACAGGATGATTTAAAAACAATTATATATATGATATATGAGGCTATCCGATAGGAGAGAGTAACGAATAGGGATCCTGCAATTGAATGGTTACACCCTTCAAAATTGCCGTTAGCGGTATCGTCGACAGCTATCTGCTAACAATCTAGTTCTACGTCGATGATGCTACTACCTACGCACTACACGGTATAGATGTAGAAGAAGTTGGAAGACGAGTGGAGACCGGAATCCACAAAATGGTTGCCAATGCCGAGAGGATAGGTTTCTCTTTTTCGGCCGAAAAGACGAAGGCAGTCCACTTCTGTAGACTGGGGAGAAACATAATCCCCCTCAGTTCTGGATGGGGAGCGAAGCTCTCTGGTATGCGGCCCGCTCAAGGTTTCCCGGTATGTAAGCGTTAGGGCTATAGAAATTTTCAAAAATAGATAGTTTATGTGTGTTTGTGTTGTGTCTGCAGAGTTTGTGTGGTGTTTATGTGAAAATATTATGATGAATGTAATTTATTAGCGTGAAAGAAAGGGGTTAATGCCCCGTCCCGAGGAATACCCAGTAGTCTGGGGTGAGGTGTATTGTCTGGGTAGCAAAAGTAAGTCATTAGGGCAAATGGAGTCGGTTCGGCCGGCCCCGAGGAATATAGAGTACTCTGGGAGAGTCAATGTGACCAGACTTTTATGTTAGTATTGTGTGTTGTTTACATTTTACTCTACTGAAATGAATGTAATTTAAGCATGAAAGGAAGGGGTTATTTACCCTGCCCCGAGGAATATCGAGTACTCTGGAGTGAGTGTGTGACGTCTGGATAGTAAAAGTAAGTTATTAGCAAGAATGTTAAAATAACGATGTAATAAATATACAAGTAAAAGCAGAGCAGTAACCAAATGGAGATGCATATCCACATACCCTCACACCACTCTCTCATATCCCTAGATGTTTCATTATTGTTCACAAACATTCCAATAGACACAACATTGAACATTTTTAAAGATAGATGGCCCAACAATACACCACACACAAGTCTATCAAAGAACACGTTCATAACAATGGTCCAACACTGCTGTGGTAATGTATATTTTGCATATGACCATCAATTTTACAAATAACTATTTCAAGATCAAATTCAAACTAAATTGGATACATTTAAAAGCTTTCACCCTCGCCTACAATTTATACATGAAATCGAAAACAACAAAACAATATCATTTTTAGATTCACTCATAATAAAACAACCGGATGGCACATTAATCACAGATTGGTATCAAAAACCAAGAAACAGATCGCTACCTGAAGTTTACATCTCATCATTCTCTTCGTACAATATAAACACGGCCAAAGGGTTACTTTAGAGAATGATTACCCTAAGCCATGAATCACTTCACCACAAGAATATAAATATATATAAACAGACCCTCCATAACAATCTCTATCTTATGCACATTATTAACAGAATAACCAGCACCTACAACTCAACACTAACACCGTCCAATATTATTGTACTAATAATATCACATTAAGTATATCGAACACAAACAAACCAGCACACATTTCCTTGCCATTTATCCAAGGAATATCACATAAATTAAACACATTTCCCTTGTCCGATAACATCAAAATAGCTTTTATTATAAAACAATTCAAACACTTTTTTCCATTAAAGATCCCACACCAATAACAAATAAATCTGACGTAATTTACAAGATCGACTGTTTAAACCGTCCGGCAACTTCCATCGGTCTTACATCCCCATATCTGGACAAGAGAGTAAAGCAACATATCTATGATTACAAAAAACCCAAGCAAAATCCTACAGCACTCGCTAACCACAATTTTCAACACAAACACAATTTCGACTTCAACAATCCAAAAATACACAGAACAAAACAAACTCAACCGGGATTTTTTAGAAATGCTTTACATCAACAGAGATACACACAGCATTCCGTTCCGTTTTCACATCGTATTCGCGTTTTTTATTGTAGAAGTGCGTTGGATATAATGATTGATGTGTTCAATGTAATAGATATTGAACCTCAATGTACAACAATTTGTATCACAATATAATTTGTTCAACTGTGACTAAAGATATTCTCCACAAACTGCCGAGGGTAACAGCAATACATTGTTTAAGGAGAAAACTCAAGACGACATTTTGATTCGACGAATTTAGGCGAGGGCTATCGCAGGAAACTTTTGGGAGAACAATTTTCTAGCAGGACTACGGTAGAAGGAGTTAAAAATTATTTCACTGATAAATCGTATACAATCTAAGGACTTTTTATAGACGCTCCCCCTCTGCAAAAGTTTGTAATTTACAACAGGATCGTTGAGTCGGAACGAGAAGCATTACACCCTCGGGAGGTTTCTGCAATCTGAATTACGTTTGTTTAGTTTATACGTATCGCGTGAATAGCCGAAGTTTTTGTTAGAAGTCACTTTGGGGATTTCGATGTTAATTAGAGACGGTTTGATTCGGCACGACCTGCACGAGATAAAGTATCAAAGTTGACTATCTATATCTTTGGTGGGACAGAATCGCTGGCTATTAACCAGCCAGGGGGGCATTCGTCTTATCAGCCGGGGATGGGTGGACTTTGTGTGAAGTGGGGGGTCGCACAGAGGGTTTATATCTGTTTGCCGAGGGCAGATAGACGAATCTGTTGCGACAGCTGGCTTCAGTTGAAGTCTGGCATAGCACAGGCTCTAGATAACGAAATTCTAATATTTGGAAATTTTATGATGGCTCCAACGTCAATAGATTCACCTGATATTCAATATATCACCGATCGTTATTAATATTGTGATTAAAAGCTTTCGATTTGGTAAAATGCTTGTTTTATTGCATTGATAATGATAATGCAGGATACTAGGATGAGGGGCTTAGTTATCCAGGCACCACACCTTTTTGGCTTATCGTATCTTCCTAGTTCCCAAATTCAGAGCAATCGACTCAATCCTTCCCATGATTGATTACTTGCTTCACATTCGAAGATGGTACGGGTGGCTGTTTCTTCCTCACCATCGCATAATCTGCGAATGGGATCAACGAAGAATATGGCAATGTTATGTAGATGTCTCACATACCAATAACCGGTTGACATTCCTATCACCCCCCTGAGTCTGGCTCTCACCGAATGCAACTGAGGGTTGTTTTAACGTGTTTTAGGTAGTTTACTTTAACATATCCGCCCTATTTATATGTTTCTGTAATGGATGATTCTGTATTTGTTGTTTCCCTAGGTTTTGGTGCATTTGTATACATCATTGTATCTGGCGTCCTTTACATTATATTCTGTTGAGATTTAAATAATCCTAGAAATTGCCTGATCGCCAGATTAAACCACAAAATGTTTATTTCGGTAGCTCGGAATATTCCATATTCCATCATCAAGAAACAGGCAGCGTAAGTTCGACGAGGAGGTAATTAAAGAATATGTCTGGGATAATACAGTTACTATTCCCCATTGCTAAGAATTTGTGTCTGAATTAATTGTGCTTGTTTGCCAGAATTATTGATTTAGTTGCCATACAGATTTGATTGCTTTTGGAACCTAAATGGGTTTTTCCTAGCTTCTCTTCATATGAATGTTTCCAGAGGAAGGAAGCTTACCAGAGTTTCAAGTACATTTGTAGGAATTGTTCTCATTGCCCAAGACCAATACAATATTTTATTTATTGTATTGTTATATTAATTTTGGTAGTACACCTCAGCATGAAACGAAAAAACTGATATACAGCTAACGTGAACTGTAGCTGTTTTATGGAATTTGTTTTACGAGGATCCGCAATAGCAGTGGTCATACAATATAAACCCTCTGGATGCCAATGTTTTAGAAGCAAGCCCATTCGTAAGTATGTCGGGTTCGAATGCAGGGCCGCTGGTTCGAACAAAAAAAAAAGTTAAAAGATAAATCAACACTCAAAACCCAATGGTTATAAATAAAAATAATTCTCAGTGTGAGGGGGCACTCTCAACACAACCCGCAAGAATAGCGCAACAAACACTTTGAGCCCTGAAGGTGACCTCAATAAAGATGAAAACGTCGGAACGATAAAATGTTTTTCTGAAACCTACATCACACCAGACCGTATCTCACAATTCCCGAATAATCATCGACTAACGGTCACTAATCACCACATAAATAAATATAATGCTGAGAAGATTGAAACCAACATCCGAAGAGTGTAATATGAAACATAGAGAGCATTGATTTTTTTACAAATGCATCAAGTAAAAATATGGAGGAACATATATGGGCACAATAGGCTCGTTGTCTGTTCCAAACCTGTAAGATCAGCGACATCGGCGCACGACCTGTTTCTTTTCTTTCATTAGTATTTTAGATCATATATACCCTGTGTAACTGTAAAGTTCTAAAACTTATCGACCGTGCGAGCTATGACATCAAACGATTTTTCGATTACGGGTAAAAATAAAATCCGGTGAACATGACCATTTACCCTATTGTAGAACAAAAAATAAATGTTGTAGCTATCACGAGCTTGCAATTCATACCACCAACAACGTAATATCGACTCTAATAGTAAGGTGGTTAAATTTAGTTTGCATAAATTCGTTTTGTTGAACCAAACTGACTCGGGCTTCCTGCCCGAAGTCGTTTGATTGTGACGAGTAGCCTGTAGAGCGTGAGATTTCCATACCTATTCATACCTATTTCGGAATAATGTAAGTCCCACTTTTCTTGTATAAATGACCCGGGGCGCTTGCTGGGCCTGCTGCTATTCTGAAACACTTCAGGAGGCAAGTAATGAATATGTCCTGGGCTCGGCCAACAGCGGCAATTATAAATATTGATATACAAGGATGGTATGTATGACCCTTTCTTTGTAGGGTCGGCATTATATTCATGCAAAGTTATAAGTGACGGAATATGATGGCGGTGTATGGAGAAAGAGGTGCGAGTCTCGGAACCGTCAGTACCTAAGTCTGTATTCGCCCCCTTCTCATATTTGTCAAATGATGATAGATGATACTCTGTCCCGAATACATTCCTTACCTTATCCGCCGAGTCCATATCCAAAATAGGCTGTTATAAACACCTCCCCACACAACATATTCCTAAAAACATACTTTCATCTCACCTTGAATGACTATAAATCATTGAACATAACAAGTGATTACCTTAAAGAACAACGATGAGCAACAACTACATACCCGTAAAATGTAAATATTATTTAATTAAATGAGTACTATATAGAACCTAAAACAATGTTATATAATAAAATAGTTTTATCGTCTGGTCTGCAGAAACAAAAGGTTACGCACAATATTTAAGAAATTCACAAAATCTCGGGATTGGATAAATTTTGTGAAACGATTTTAAAAATGCTATTTTAACTAACACAACATACAAATACAATTACATTAGAAGGGTTACTGTTATACAAGTCATAGGAATTCAATATTGTTAATTGAAAATTAACGTTAATTTTATTATACATAATGAACATGAGTATTAATTATATTTTTTCTTGCTTATTGGACGGCTTAAATATTTATGTTCTTTTCAACATTAAAAATATTGGTTCATCATTAATGCAAACGCATCGAAATATAAACTGCTCAATAAGGAATACAGATATTTGTATTTATTTACGTGATCTTATTTTATTAATTTTAATTAAATCGACCGTTATATTGCTGTTTGCCGGATAAAACAAAATAGAAAATACAACAAACACAAATAAATTAATTACGATTAATCTTCGTTTTTAATAACGGATTTAGTTAAGAGTAGTAAACACGAAGGTTATTCATTTTGTAAACAAACACGTTTCGTGTTCTTTTTCTGTTTTAATCCAGTTCTATCCTTTTAACCATGGAAAGACATAAATTTGAATGAAGGTCGTAGTATTACTGTCCGAATTCACCGGGAAGTTGATATCGCAGAGATGGTAGATTCTCCGGCACCTGCTATCACTATACAGACAGAAACGATCTCTTCTAGGTGCTCGCTGCACCATATTTTCCTGTCGCTGGTGCGGGTCGTCGCAAAAAGGCATATGATGTGAGGCGAACATCCAACAAATGATTACTAATCGATTGTGTCGATAAAGGTCTTGACAAAATATCTTGTACTTAATAAGATCTGACCGGTACTATGGAAAGGACTCGCAGCTATGACAATATTTCTGTCTTCCAACGGGTTGTAATTAATGCGCTGAAATACACTACCAGCCTTCCTATTGGTACTTTCAGTTTCTCAGAATCGTGCTAAAACCCGGGAGACCACGCTCTGAAAACATTATCGATGGCGGTAAATATTTTATGATTTGCCACTTATAGATTTAGATCGAAAATTAGTTTTGTCAAACAGTCCAAAAGTTAATAAATTATAAAGGAAAAGGGCGTTGATAAATCTAGTAAGATTCCTAGATAAATATTCCTTCCATGAATAATGGAAAGTATCAGATCATTTTAACATTTCATTGTAATCAACTTAACTTAACTGGCCTCTATCAGAGAAACATTGTATCGTATCCTCAAGATCGATGCCACGCAAAACATCCATTAACTTATTAAAATGTGGCTTAAGTTAGTAGAATCATTCACAATTGAGTTTTCTCTGGGCATACTTCAGTAAGGAAATTTTCAATTTGCTTGTTGTTGTATTTTTTTTTTTTTTTGTTTTTGAGGAAAGGATCAAACATGGTGTTAAAATTTATAATTTCAATAGAGATGATTTCCTTAATGATTGATTCTTTTTTAACTAGAAGCGCCTTTTGAAACCTTTAGCAAATGTTCTATATCCATATATTACTTTAAGTAAATATGTAACATTTTCTCAAAGTATTGAATATTATTTTATTATCACCAACAAACAAGGACCTCCCGGGCATGAGGATAAACTGCGTCCACACATATTACATAAATTACCAATAAGTCTTATGCGTCGAGTATACATTTATCCTAAAAAAAGGTTTTGGGGTTTATTGATAAAAGAAATAGCGTTTTGGCTGTTCTACACGACCTATTAAAGCTCCTATTCGTTCGACCGTGTAACCACGAATCGACCAGTTAAATCCGATCTCGTTCTTTACTTTCGCCACTTCGTTCAGTTGTACTGTGACAAAAAACATTGACGGGGAACGAAAAAAAAACAACTGGAAAAAGAATGAGAAATAGAGCGATTATGAAGGTAAACAGGAGTGATGAGAGGGAGGGGGAGAGGGAGAGGGAGAAGAAGAAGAAGAGGGAGAGTGAGAGTGAGAGGGAGAGGGAGAGCGAGAGAAAGAAAGAAAGAAAGAAAGACAGAGAGAGAGAGAGAGAGAGAGAGAGAGAGAGAGAGAGAGAGGAGAGAGACAAGACGACGAGATAAATAATTCTCCACAATTGGTAGCACTTCAGAGTTAATACAGGTGAAATGTAAAAGAGGGTTTCTAATCATTTTGATTCAATACTTTAGCACTGCAAACCGCTTTCCAAAAGGGAATGTTAATGCAAATATTATTAATTAAGCAAAAACAATAATCGGTGTAAGAGCTTTTTAAAAATTAAAATATATATGGGAAATGAAAAGATTTATCTAAAAGCCGGATAAAATTGAGGCGTTTTGAAAAAGTCGAAAGAAGTTATCTCCAGCGTAAGAATAATTAGTTGGAACTACATTAATCCACTGAGAAGGGGAGAAAAGCCTAAGCTTATTTTTCCTTATATTGGGGTTGCGAATCCAGTGGACAAATCCGATTAAGAGACCTTTCTACTACTGAAGAACAAATTTTACTTTATATCCACCACATACAGATAACCTGTTACTACGCATTCTACAAACTATTGTCTGTATTTTTAATTTACAATTTTTTAGATGTTACTTAACAATATGTATTCTTCGATTAGATTTTGCAGAAATTATCATTCTAGGTTCGTATGATCTCGCCATTTTCGATATTGAATGGCCTCTAAACATGGGTTTCTAGCTGAAAATCACCTCCTCCAAACACTGTAATAACTTTATCAAATCCAAGTGTTCTTAATATATACATAATAATAGGTGTATTAAGATCTTAGTGTAAAACCTGTTAACTCTGTTAAATTCTATTAGTTCGAGAAAAACAAAACAATTTTTTTTAGATTTTTGTAATGTCTTGTTATCAAAAAATATTATTTTCATACAGTTGAGAGATGGCCAATAAATTATAACAAGAAATTTGAATTCAATACTTGTGGTTGGTATTCGATGAGGATTTACATGTCATTTTTAGTTTATTACATTATTATTCAGAAAATATTGCTCTTATGTTCAAAAACATATAAATTACATAAATAGGTATCCACCGCATGGTAAACACATAAAATGAAATTTGTTGTTTCACATAATGTATGTTAAACACTTACCAGATATTGAAAAATAATTTAGATAATTAAGACCAATTTCAATAACAGATCGAGAAAAAAATTATATAGTTATATAAAACTATATAGTTGTAACTCCAGATTCGAATTCAGTAGCCCTGCATTAGAACCCGAGAAACTAATAATTCTTTTTCTATCTTTTTTCTTTCTTTTTTTTCAAAAAAACGCCGGTACCCGAGGGTCGATATGACATCGGCTGTGGCGAACCCATGTAAAATAATTTGAAGCTTTTTCGTTTTCTGCGTAGTTGTGTCGTGTTGAAAGTGCCAACGAAAAGATCGAAGCGTGGAGCGCGATAAAGAAATTATTTTTCTAAAACCTACGTCACATCAGACCGCATCTCACGATCTCCAATTAATCATTATATATATAATTTCAATAGAATTTAATCAAACTGTAATTAGTGCCAAGTCAGTAAACAAGCCTACCAAAACATAATCGGATCAAGCTGACACTGATCTGAGTTCAAACTGAAATTAATTGAACATAGTCAAAAGGGAAACCTTAAGCGAATAAGCGATGTTATGGCAGTCGGAGGAGGAAAATACCGATACGGTAGCACTTCCACCTTTCGATAACGCTCCACCGGTTTTTTAGGATCGCTTTTGCCACGGTCCAACAAACCCCAACATATCTCATAACAACGTTGGTGTAATAACAGTTTGTTATTCGGCGGAAAGAAGGGAGCAATTTAGTAAGACGAAATAAAACAGTTTGGCGCAGGGGGTAGGTTTTCTCAGAGATATGAACAGTGGAAAAAAGGACTCGGCCGAATTTATCAGTTTTTCCCAGTTTTCTTTCCCTTTATCAGACAGGGTATATTTTTATCTTCCGGGCCCCTCGACCTCGCAACACTTCCCCGCCGGCAACCGCGTCAGTCATTAAATGTATAAAACCTCATATTTATTTATTTTCAAAATTGAAATAAAAGGCTACTACGCCAATAATATGTGTATTGAACATCAAACTTCAACATGGAATGTTTTAAATCATTATCATTATTGTTAATACACATATAGTTTATATTGTTTAATTAATTATAACGTTTATCAAATTTATTTGTTTGTATTTTTTGTAATTGTTATAATATAAACTCGCGCTACTTGTTATAGAAACGGTTCACACTTTTTCTAATTATATTTATGTCGACGAAAGAGGAAATCGTTGGAGCACGGGTGCCCAATCGTAAATTTCATAAGTAATGCGAATGCTGCACATAAAAAATATAGAGAATAAACTAAAGTTTTATTTTAATAGCTGTTTGGGTAACTACCTTTTTATCTTGATATTTAATTGAATACAAAATTTATCATTCAAGGTTAATATCGGTAGGGGAAATGGAAATTAACTTGCCGCACCATCTCACATATAACTGTGCAATATAACGTGTGTTGTGTTCTGCTGCAAAAGAAGGTCAGGCATGTTATGAACCTACTTCAGAGGAATTTAAATTGCAGATTCTTCACAATATAGGTCGGATTTATTGGTTTTAAAGCTATATAATTAAACTGAAATTCTTAAATTGATTAGTTGAATTTGGCGTACGAATAATTAATAATGATTTGTACTGCTTTACTGAGGACCTTAAACCTTAAAAAGGAACACTTTGACATGCACAACAATAAGGTTTAAATTAAAGGGATTGACCGGAAATAATTGACACGCTCTGATAAAGAAACGAACACTGTGTTTCGAGGTGTTGTTCCTATCCAGTCTACTTAAAAATATACATTTCTTTAATGTATCCAATGACTATCGCCTGCTGGTAAAGATTAATTCGTACCCTTTTGAAGACGTCTAACAGGCATAAATACAAATTTACGTTCGGACTTTCATAACACAAACAAACGCTATACTTAACGCTATAACGAAGAAAGAGATAAAATTCTTTTTGAGCTCGCGACATTTGACCTGTTAAATGAGTGTTCCCCTCAAAATAATAAACTGAACGATCTTAAATAATGATGATCTAAGTGATATACCCTCAGAAATATAGATTTAAGATCTGTATCTACTTTGTATGAACTGTGACTACATTTTTAAC
>CM077103.1:35407508-35483645 GCA_039619505.1 Cimex hemipterus | reverse complement strand
ATATATATATATATATATATATTAAAGCTTACTGCGGTGATTTTAAATTGCTATTTCCAAACCTAGAGAGACCAGCAAATTTCATAAGGCATACTCCATTAAATATCTTTTTAGTGGTGTAATTGCTTTTTAAATTACTTTTATCAAAGATGAAGAAACTCATTAAGGAAAAGGATTAAAACCCGTGGTTGACGGATTGGTAAGATGGAGATTTTAAAAATTTCAAAGTTCTGGCTACTAAAACGCTTATTTCACCAACTTTTACAAGTTTAGTGTTGATCACATCTTACTGGAAATTGAACGTAGTTTTCAATGGTATCAACGTTTTGTCCAAAACCTTTTAGTTTCGGAGTTCGTTTTATTGAATATTTGAAGTAAGGTCATGAAATCTTAAAACAAGGAATAATTTCGAAACCGTTGAGAAACATCTTAGTTAATTAGAAATTTTTGGTTCCATTTTGAATGCAGAATCCATTGACAAAGTTTGTAACACGAGTAGCCGAACAACCTGTATTAGCATGCCAAGTATATATTTCCATATAATATACTCATATTTTAGAGTCTAGAAAAACATAAATATATGTATGTGTATGTAGAAAGTTCAACTTACTATAATAATAAAATTTATGAGATGTTAGACTCGTAAAATCGTCTATTATTATTTTATATTTCTTAATGCATTTCAGCCCATTCAACAAGTCCATTTTCAGACAACATTAACGTTATAAATTAACAATATTATATATTAGTCAATAGCTAATTATATATTAGTTATACACTACATTAATTATATTAAATATCATGTTACTTCTTATTTAGCGGACAAGACTAAATCTAACAATACATAGGTCGTTATTAGACCTCCAAAAACAAACGTACATAATCACATTTTTGAATGATTTGATTTCTTTAAAATGTAAAACAGGGCCGAAACCCAACATTTCACTGCATACCGTTGTGAAAAGGGAAATATTATATTGGTTTCACCAATCTCTAAATGTCAAAAACCGGTCTGACAATGTAATTTTCAAGATGGAATTATTACGAAGTAGAAAAGACAATATAATTCTTGATATTACAGCCCAGCGTTGAGAAACTCGAACCTAAGCTGTATTTTGCATCGCGTTTATTTTGCTAAACTAAAGCATTGTTCGACGGTCGGGGACTGGCAGCAACTCTCTTATGCAACCCCATTGTCTCGGATAGTATATCTTGTTACTGCCAAATGTAAACATATTCCCTCGGTTTTGAGCTCACTTGTATTCTGCCGGTATATCCACCGAGGAGCCGGGTCGTAAACAGGGATCGTAAAGCTGCTCGATAATAGGATAACAATGCTCGGGAGGGAATAAAACTTTATTTTGTTTATGCATCCGAGACAAGGAGATCGTTGTCGCCCGGGCGAAACACTAATACCTCCTCTTGCGCCGTTCAAACGTTTAACGCCCTTTTCGAGAAAAAAAACACGAAAAGAATGCGCCGGATAATTCCAGAGATAAACAGCGAAGTATGTCCCTCCGCCACGGATGTTTCTGATCCTCTCATTCCCATGCTTCACGATATACGTGTTCTTAGTGTAAACCGGCCATTCGAATGAATACAATGGACGCGTTTAGCGTAATTTACTATACGGGTGGGATTAACGCAATGCTTGAGTGTGTTAATGTCAACAGAGTGTGCTATTTTGAAACTCTATTAACATTAGGGGTAAGTTAGCTTGGGTATTTAAAAATTTCAGTAGTCATTAGCAACACTTCTTTCTAGTTTGTTTTTGACGTTTAGAAAAACCAATTATTGACCAGGAACAAGAACTCAACAAACTTAAAGTAACCTTCCTGTACGACTTACCGCAGCTGAAAATCCCGAAGTTCGTCCACGTTTATTTCGCGATATGTATGTAATGTGCGAACTAATGGACAATTAATTACACATTTAACAACGGGTGCAAAAATGTCTCTACTAAATGTCTGAAATAGTGAGGAACTATAGCATTTCACAAAAACACCTTTATTTTACTGCCGACGTCTCGACCTTAATTCGGGACATTAATTAAGGCCTGGGTAAATTACAAACATATACTGATTGAATTTTTCTAAGCTATACAATAAAATTTAAATAATTATGTTAATATAAAGTTTAATCCACGTAATTCAAACTCATATAACGTAGGTTTATTGGAGTAGCGTTATGTTGGTTTAGAATATGTACAGTGAAATTGTTGTGACAATTTGGGGAAGGCGGTATGGCTGGGAAATTTTGTTTAAAAGTAGGCTTTTTTCACTCAAAGGAAATCGCAAATAGATATTGTCGGGTTTTGTAATTTGAGGTTTATTCAAAGGTACATATTAGAAAGGAAGTTAAATGTTATTTACGATATCAAAAAAGAAAAGGAAAATACAACAATTAAAATTTAATAACTTATTTGTTTTGAGGTGACACATTTTACTGGTATGTGTAATTAAAATTATTAATAACGTCACAGTCTCTGTTAATGAAAACAGTTTCTAAATCATTTGTTTTATTCGGTGGTCAGAATTATATGTTGTTGTAATCAAAGTCGTGTCGTTGGTAAAAATGCTGGGGAATTAGATTTCTTTTTTTTACCATCATAGGTCTCTTGTTTTTTCCATTTGCCGAAGGTCCAGTGCATGTGGCGGGAGAATTTGTGCAAGCAATTTTATAAATTATATCTCTCTTTATGGCTAGTGGTGTTGAATCTTTAACTTTGAAAAAGTGTGTATTTTTTTAATGTCATTTTTTGTGTTTTCCTGAAATACATATAATCTGACCACCCCTCATTACTTCAACCATTTATTGAACCACCGATTGCTAACCACCACAAACATCCTTATAGTTCCAAGTTGAGAGCAGCGGCGTATTTAGCCGAAGGTCGTGGGTTCGAATCCCGCTCGTCACACTAGTTTTTTATTTCATCCAAATCCTTACATAAAAAGATTTAAATCATTTGTTCAGTAATTAATATCCTTATTATTCACCATGGTTGAATTATCGATTAACTATTAACCAATAGTCTTCTAAAATAAATTACATTCTCAGATAAATTTAAAAACCTAGGCGAAGAAAATTAAACATTGAATGTTTTGTTATTTTATTGTTATTATTAATTTTAAGAGCGTTTTAACGGCTAAGGTCATTTCACGTCCTAACACGTCCTGTTATTTTATTGAATTTTGTTTCGCTCTACAAATCACCCGGTATCTTGAAACGTGGAACGTTTTCCCTTCTTATGAATGGAGTTTAGTACAATTTACAGCTGTACTCTGTATCGGTGGAACAGCTGTCCCCGACTACTTTCTGGTGTCAATTGGCTCCCATTTTCTTCATTCAATGAGCAAGACAGATGTTTACTTAAAGGACCGTCATACTGCCTAAACTACCTTCTTAAGAACTTATAATTGGTTATAAAATAAGAACATTGACGACAGTGGTTATGTGTTACGTATTCCTCGTCATTTTTATTTCTTTGCTTGTAATTAGTTACAGGTTCAACTGTAAAGAACAGAGTTTCTCATGAAATTAGTAAATTTTCCAATCGTAAAATATCGTGACGAACGAATAAGTTCACGGCTTGCTGAAATGAGTTCGCAGACATTGATCTGATCGAAGGGGGGGAGATTGACACTAACTCAGCTGGCTAAAGGGAAACGTGCTCGCTCAGCCACCGCCCCCCGATCCAATCTCACAGTCATTCATCTTATCAGCAAAGCCACCCCTTTGGCCCTGAGAGCCACCCTATTACTCTCCGCCCTGCTCATCTCCGGGGACTCTCAAACCATGATAACTGCAAGCCGAGGGCGGAAAGGGCCAATAATCAGCGGGGGCTGTAAAACCGCGCCCGTAGTTTACGGCAGTAACAAAATTCCACGTCAATTCAATTTCGGTAATAAAAACTTAGGGGATTAATCTTCCCCGCCTGGCTGAGAAACAACTGTCTGCAGTGTGGATTACAGAGTACTGCAACAATTCTCTTCTTCCACATGTTAATTACTTTCATTAAAATAAAAAATGATCAACGCTCAACGGAAATCCTACTTGGTTCGAGTAGACTAAGTTAGGCAAACTTTCGAAATACGTCATTTAAATTAATGCCTATAACGATAAAGTACTGGAATGATTGTTGCCCACTGGAATAATGAAACGGTAGCTACACTTATTCGGTTGATTTATCTTTTCTGGATAGTTCGTTCATAGCTTGAGCCTAAATTACAAACTTTGCCTTTTTTCAATCCGATTTTCTGAATCGACATTGCACATACCGTGGAGAAATTTAAATGTTCGAACGAACAGCAGTTTCAGTATTTGACAAACTGGGATGTCATCTGTCCTATACGATTTGGAGCGTAACACTCCGTAACCCGTTTTACACCTGACAAGCATTTCTCCTATGGTTTGTATGTTTGATCGAGTTTGTTCAATTTAAACCCACATAACAAAAATCAAAATGAAACGTATACATCCCACATCCTCCTAACCAAATATGTGCTGTCACACCAAAGGTTTATGATATAATTTTAATGAACTCCTATGGCATTGTGACTAGCCTCCAAACCATGAATGTACGTAGAAAATGTGGTCGGGGATGAGGATTGATATTTTCCATGACTTAAGCTACGACCATTTCAGTGTATGTTATTAACTCCACAGTGGCGTACATTTTTGGCGAAGTTGAAATACTTACTATAGCAACACATTGAGCAGTTTTTGCCTCACTGGCGACCTTCATTTCTATTAAATTAACAATAAACTTAGCAATGTTAATTTGACAATACTAAATGTTCATTTTGATTATTTAATTAATAAATACAACCATAATCGGCCCCATCCTTGACCACCTTTTCTACGTAGTCCTAGTTTTATATATTGTACAAGATGATGATAATAAAAAAGTTCTGTATCGTACTATTTTATGAGTATGTTTTGCGATTTAAGCCGGTCGTAACTGTATTTCTTATATTGAACGATAATGTTGTTAGTTCTGCTTCATTTTGAACAACTATTTTGGTTTAATCTCTTCTACGTAGAATAAACGTTGTTTAACAAATGGATCCAGAGAGTTGGGAGTGTAACACGTGTAAATAATTGATTGCACTAGTATACTGCAACGCTTTAGGAAGGTTCTGTAAATTTCCTTAAATTTACGTAGTGATAAGGTAACACGATTGAAAAATTCAAATGCTCGCTGGGATGCCACAATACTAATGTTAATCAAGCGTTGATGATCCTTTTTGCGTTGAAGAAAAGAAGAGGGTTAAACATTTGTTTCATTTTGGGGTCTTCAGAATGGTGAATCTCGTTAATATCAATTATAAAACCTCCAGGCGGTCATCGCTGCTAACCGAATGGCTTGTGGGGAACGATCCATTAGAGCGTTTGGAGGAATGCCACCGTCCGACCGGGTCCGGTCTCTTCCTATGATTTACCGCTGGAAGCAGTTTCCAACTATATTTTTCTTTCCTACCTTACAATTAAGAAGTTCAATTTGGAGCACGCTACAAGGTGGAATTTTATGGAGATTTCTGCAGGTACTGTTCGGCTTTACGTCTCTAAGTTACGTACCTTCATGTTTCCTTTATACACTTACTGGACACGATATTTATTCGTCGCAATGCTAAATTTATTTCTTCATTTATTTATTATTACTCTCTGTTATAGTCAATTAAGGAACCCACCAAAATTTGATTTTATGCGCAATTATAAATAATAAAATGGTGTAAATAATAAAATCAAAAAAAAGAAAAACATAATAATAAATGAAATAACATTTAACTTTAGGAAACTCTTTAATCTGATACTTTCTAATAACAGAAACCAACTACAGTGAATGCCGTTCATGTTGCCATACAAACATAGCCGTGAATTGTGCAACCGGGGGGCTAATATGTGAAAAAATCCATTCATAATGTAAGATAAAACAATACACCAGAAATACATAGATGCAATAACTTTGAAGGGTTGGAATGATACTGCCTGAATTGAATATTCTACTAGAACTTTTTCATTTTTTTTTTAGATATATCGTTATATAAAGCAACAAAAAAAAGGCTTCTATGTTTATCAAAGGGGAAACTATCCATTATTAATCAAAGATAATTTCAACATCTAAAGAAAGATGGGGAAGGAGATCTAACAGTAATCAAGAATACAGAAATACGGGATAAATAAAAGATTAATTTATAATAAATTAAATGTTATATTTCGATAGTCTCATTAATCTGGCAGGAAATAAGTCCTCATTTGCGATGCGAAATTGCGTTATAAAAACACAAATAAAATGTAACTAGAGCGTTTCAAAACCGGCGCAATGAAAGACTATTTTGACAACTGGCGAAGGGAAGGGAGGCACATATCAAACCCTAATAGATACACATTTTCCCTGGACAAATTCCATTAGACTTAAATTTTATAAAAAGATGAACGGAACGATCCTGAGGTAAATCAGATACGGTTACATCCAGTCAACGTCCACGCTCCCCTTTTTTTTTTTTTTTTTTTTTTTTCAATTTGTATCTCATTCCCGGCGAGGGAAAAGAGGAGGGGTGACATTAATCCCATTTCAACAGCCCTCTCTCCCGTTTTCACAACCACCTCTGAGTACAAAATTAAATAGGGTTGAGGGTCGTTGTCGATCTGGGAAATATGGTGACAATTGGTTTTGAGCTCGACAACTCCTTGAGGCAGGCAATGATAAATTTGTGTACTTGGTCACAGAGCCGTGTGGACGGGGGGATGTCAAATAGATGCACAATATGGAAAAATATCTCATCAATTCATAATCATACCAAATTCCACAAGATCTTATGTGAAAGTGAACAGTGTTCAAAACAGATATTCCTCTCGTTGGCCCGACAAGTAAAAATAGATATAAAATATATAAGTTTCCTAAATCCACTTGTAAATAAAATTCAAATCCAAAGCTTCCAACAATCGTACCGGATTAAACATTAATCCGCCTTAATTTCAATGTGAATCGCATGGGCATGGTTACTCCATTAAAGGTATTATCTATTGGGAAATATTAATACGTTGTGTAATAACGAATGGAATTCCTCTTCCAAATGTATTGGAATATCGGGTCCCTTGGAGTCACTTAATCAACCCTCAAAGTATCTTCATCCTTTAAATGGATCGATCAGATAATTTGTCATGTCCTCTCGGAACTTCATGAAAACTTCATGGTCTCTTTATATCGCCCACTTACTTTTATCAGGTCTTATCACTTACCCTTTTTTTTTTGTGGCATCGCCGTTTGAGCATTGCCATTTCTTCTCTCTCTCTCTCCTCCCCCCCCTCCCTCTCTCTCTCTCTCTCTCTCTCTCTCTCTCTCCTCTCTCCTTCGCGGCATGTAGTGGAATCCCGAAGAAGCACGCAAGGCGCAGCCGGAAAGCGGGAGAACCCTGCCTAAGGGGACATGCACTCATTTTTATTTATTTCTTTTTATGGCCTATATACGATTTCCATTTTCGGGGATGTGGATAAAAACAATTTACGACATCATGGAAAAGACATCCCCATAGAATCCGGGGTAAAACACCCCCAAGCCGCTTATAGCACCCGTGGTTTGAATCGGCAATGGTCCTCGCTTCGCATCCACAACCGGCTCGGCTCTGTCCACAATACCAATTTTCATAAGGTGGTATGGTAATTGGTTGATTAGACCGTAACCTGAATGTCGTCGTGAAGAACCTTCTTGGTCTATTCACCTTAAGGTACCAGGATTTATGTTGGATGCTAGGCTGTATATTGGCGTAGTACTGGCGTTTCGTTGTTTTGGACTCATACTGCTTCTGCCATTTCCTCCTTGCAATTTGTTTCAGGTGGGCCGTAATATCACATGGGACGATAATGTAAGGATTTCGTTGTTGTGCCTATGGGGCGCTTTGACCCAGAAGAAGTTGAGGTCAACCTCTCTTTTTTTACTTTTCTCAATCATATCCAGCATTTCATCTATTTGGGGATTCTGTTGGCGAGTCGCATATTTGTTGGCTGTTAGCATATTACGGCTATCGGAGATTATGACAGTTTCTTGGTCTGGTAGTGTTTGAAAATATCTCAACGCTTCGAGTATAGCCATATTCTCGGCTGTGTATATTGAAAACTTAACTTTTTTTTAATGTCATGTCCAGGGTCTAATATTGCTGCCCCGACTCCCTTTTCTGATTTCGACCTATCCGTGTGTAGTACGTTTCTGCTATTACAATTCCCGGTTTCAAAGCAGCCTTGTATAGCTTCTGTTTTTCCTTCTAAATCCTAAACATTCATTATCACACTTGGTCTATAAAGTCTTTGACTCCCAGAGTGAGACTTTCGTCGGTACCAATATCCTATTGCCCAGCACTAACTGCTTTATTTTCATGTAGGTCTCTAATAGTCCTGGTAACTTTTGTCGTCTGAACCTTGGTAGGATTGAGCAAGCAAGGTTGTTAAGGCCTACCGACACCGGATGTTCAGTAGTTATAATTCTGTGAGTTAAGAACATTCCTGTTAAGAGTTCTCTCCTTGTACTTAGAGGGGGATATTTGATTCTACTTGCAGAACATTGGTAAGAGTTGATATCATTGCTCCCAAACATCTTACTGAATTGTATTCGGTCTAGAATCTTTAAGTGTGTTTTGGCTGCGTCCCCAAAGAAAATACTTCCGTAGTCCATGACTGATTGAATGAGGGACTTGTATATTATAGCACATATGGAGGGATGGGCGCCATACTTTATTCTCGAAATAGCTCTTAGTACGTTTAGGGCCTCTTCGGATGTCACCTCTGTGTATTCTAGGTGTGGTTTCAATAAAGTTGCCGGTCAGTATTATACCTAAAAACTTGTGTCATGGACGTCCTTATTTTTATTTTTCCACTCGTTATGAATTCGAGTTATACTAGTCTTCGCTTCCGTGTTATAAACATAGCTGAGCTTTTTCCTTCCGATAAGGAGAGTCCTAGGTTGTTTGTTCAATTAATAAATCTATCCAATGGTGTGGTGATTTTCTCTAGTATCTCTTCTACGTCCTTTCCGTGAGTATAAAATGTTATATCGTCGGCAAATTGGGAAAATTTGATCTGTTATGTACTTTTATGTGTGGACGTGTAGAGGGAGAACAAAAGAGGACTTAGGAGGGCTCCTTGCGGAAGGCCGACATGGACTAATCGCCCTTATTTTGCCCGTTATCTGGAAGAAAAGTGTTTTATTTTTGCCTCTATTAATGGTCGTAAGAAATGAATCGTCCGAGTAAACCTAATCTTAACATGTGATGTTTTAAAAAATTAACATTTCCATAAGAATACGCGTTGGAGATATCAGAGAATATCGCTAGCGTAATTTCCTTTTCTCCCATATTTTTATAGCAATCACTCAAAAGGGTCGCCATGTTGTCATAAGTACTATGGCGTTTGCGAAATCCGTGTTAAAACTCTGGTATTTATCCATGTTTTTCAACGTACCATTCTAGCCGGGCCTTAACTCATCTTTCAAAAGTTTTCAAGACACACGATGATAGCGCGATTGGTTTGTAAGATTCCCCGTCATTTGATGCCTTCCCAGATTTGCAGATTGGAATTATATATTATCTATTCCACTGGGGAATAATCACTCCTTCTATCGATACTTCATTAAATATTCTTAATAGGGAGATTTTTCCATTGTCGGGTAGTCGCTTCAACATTTCATAGTTTATGCCATCTGGTCCTGGCGCGGTTCCGCTTCCTGACGAGAAGGCTTTTTCTAATTCTTACATGGTGAAAGGGATGTCTATTTCAGTGTCGTTGGAAACCTCTATATCATCTGTGCTCACGTATTCAGGAGCTACAGGTGGAGCAGCTATGTTAATGAATTCATCCATACCTCTTGTTTTAGGGATAGATTTTCGTCGTTGGAGTCCGTTTATGTTTCTTATTTTATCCCACTTTTCCTATTAGTGTTTCTCTACTTGGAGAATTTACGAATTTTTCCCAACTATCTCTTTTTTATTGGCTTGAACGTTTTTCTGCACATCGCATCTGATTTTTGTGCCGATGTGAAGTTTGCTATGGACGGGTTTTTCTTGAAGTTCTGGAAATCTTTTTGTTTCTTGTCCCATTCATTTTGGCTAGCACCGTCCCACCAATGCTTTGGTTTTCTGCCTAGTCGATTTTTCAAGGACCGTGTCTTTTGAGTATCGCGGCTTGATCCACCAACTTGCCGTAGTTTTCGGCTTTACTTTGTCCACTTTCTGCTGTACCCAGTTGGTATATTTTTTCCAGTCGGCTTTTTTATACAACCATCGTTCTGGTACTTCTTCTACCGAATCTTCTGGACCTATCTGAATATTCACTAATATGGCATAATGGTCTGACCCAAAAATTATCTGGTCTGTAGCCCAGGTTGCTAGTGGAGCTATGGTTAAAGTGATGAGAGTGATTTTTCCGGTGCTAAGTTGATTTTTCCTGGCCTATTGATGATAGTTGGCGAACCATCATTTAGGGAGCATAAGTCCAGTTTTTCTAAAGCGGATAATAGACCTCTACCTGACGTGTCCCCGTAGGAGCACCCCCACGATAGGTGGTGTGCATTCAGGTTCCCGCCTATAACAGAAGGATGCGAGAATTGGTGTAACATTTCCGTCCAAATTGTTTCGGTACTGTATATTGACACCACGCTTAATGATTGCTCGGAAACGTAAATATTTGCGGCTGTTATCTGGATTTTTTCCTCATAGCGATTGGTTACATTTATTGGCTCATAATACAATCTTGTGTGTATCATGATAGCGCTTCCTCCATACCCATCATACCTATCGTTATGTAGTAGATTATATTCAAAGACGGTAAGTAAGCTGTTCTGTGCAAGCCATGTTTCTGATATCAATGCTATGTCTATTCCTTCCTGCCTCATGAGAAGTTCTAAGTTATTTCTGTTTGCCTTAAAAGATCGTATATTCCATTGTAATACTTATTCAGATATCGTGAGATGCGGTCTGGTGGGATGTAGGTGTCAGAAAAACATTTTCTTTATCGTGCCGACGTTTCGATCTTTTATTGAGATCATCTTCAGAGCCTAGGATTTACAAACATAGTTTACATTTACAAAATACATATAAAATTTGGAAAAGTGAATTTATACAATGCAAAATATATTTTATATTTCATCAAAGAATTTCTACTCGCTCAAAGTGTTTGTCTTCTGTGTAAGTGTGCCATTCTTGTGTGTCGCGTTGAGAATGCCAGTGAGATTTTGTTGTTTAACGTTTATATATGTTGGATTTTGAAGGGGGCAAAGGAAGCGGGTATAGAGGAGACTATTTTGTATAAGTCGTCGGCTTCTTTGAGGTGAAAAGAGCCGACAAAGGGAAACAATGTGTTGGTTATGTTTCGGCCAGTTTATTCTTTCAGGATTATATAGAAACGGATAAATGGGAAAAGGAAAGCGAGATTGTTGGACAATTAATACTATGTGAAAAATATTTGATGTGTGGAATGTAATGTAATGATATATGTATTTTATCTGTATTGAATTTGATTAATGATATTGGCGTAGCTGCGACTGAGTTTGCATGTATCTGTTCTGTAATTGATGGTGTGTTTATACTTGTTGATGTAAACCATTTCTAAAAAAATTAGGTTTAAATTTGTTTTGTTCTGTATGTCGTATTTTTGGATTTTTGAAGTCAAAATTGTGTTCGTGTTTAAAGTGGTGGGTAGCGAGTGCTCTAGGATTTTGTTTGGGTTTTTTGCAATCATAAATTATTAATTATCATCATATGATTGCAATTTTGCATTAAGTCTTCGAGCAATTGCTTTGTTTTCATTTATTAAATTGTACACGGTTAAACCTATAGTCCACTATTTCAGTAGTATTCATATGGCATTGGTTCTCTTTGATATTCAAAACTAATTTAGTTAGTTACATATTAGAGTATGTATTTATCAGTTGGCGAAGTCGATATGGGGTTAGGTTCGAATGTTTTCGGATTTGTTCTTGTTTATGAAAAGTCTGTTTTTCGCTAGAAATCGTAGGAGACTGACCTAACCGCACTCGGCAGTAGAATTGGATCTCCTTACAAGTGTTTTTCATATTGCCGTCGAGTCAATGTTGTTGATGTGATGGGTGGGATGTTGTTTTCTGATTTTTCTACCATATTTTGCAGGATATCAAACCTAATTGAAGACAGTATTGAAGCGTAAGATGCTTCCATGTGTTTCTTTTTGATTTATTCCGATATTTGTATATATATTTTTATTTATTTTGTATATATAATGGTTTTTGCCGCAGTTAAGACAAACAGGCTCTATATTGGTTTTTGTACAATCTTTGAATGAGTGCTCTTAACTTCACCGGGGACAGCGTATTTTGCCCCGGCATTGGAAGGCAGAACGGTTAAATATACGGCATTGATTGTATTGTCTCATTCTTGGTATATATGGACGTACCCGAGATAGGCCCCCATATATAGTGATAGATACTGGCTGGTTTTGACCTTTAAAAATTACTAAACCGGTTTCTAAAGGGTAAATTTCAATTTTCTCCCCCATTTTTTTCGAATTTTTTCATTCGCTCTACATAAAGGGGTAGTACGTTGGATTGCATGTGAATTAAGATTTCGTCGTTTCCTAACTCTACTACTCTAAGTCTACTCCTCGTATTAGGCCTACTTTTTTTATTAGGAAGTCCGGTATACAGGAGAATAAATGTTCTTTTTTTAGATATTCTGTTTCTACTAGGTAATTAGCCCTTGGATAGGTTGTTACCTTAAGCCTGTTTTTACCACTCACGCGGATTTCTTTAATGCTATTTTGTGTATGTTTCGATCTTGATACAACCATTTTCCAAAAAGCATCGGATGGACCTTTCTTATGTTTTTGTCTCTGCTTTCTATGAATACATTCAAAAAAAGGGCCTCTATCATTATCATCGAATCTATTTTTGGAAAGACGGGACTGGAATTCCGTTCGTCTTTTTGCTTTTGACCTTCCATTTCTGAGATGTCTGATAGATTATTTTCGAGTAAAACTTATTTGGCTCCTTTACCATTAGTCTTTTGTTGTTTTTATTACTGACATAGTAGGTATCATCTCTAATTATGTCCTACAACGAAATCATTGTGTTGGGAGGCACAGTGCACCCACTGTCCAGACTCATCGATGGGCCGGTTGTATTCTTTGATTTTAGTAAATATCCATCAACCTAATCAATTAAAACACATAAAATTTAAGGCGAGAACGATAAAAAACACACAAGAAGATAAGAATTTCCCCTAATTCTATCTTATAACGGAAAAAATTTATTTATAAAAAAGAAAAAAAAATTTTGTTAGCCTTATTGTTCTGGTTTGAGATAAGGATACTTATCTCTCTGCAGTAGTCAAGGGAGTGAGGATTTATAATCTGATGGCTTTTTCTCAATGGATACCATAATTCCTGCTCAATACGAACTGTGGAAGGAGTAAAAAGATTAACTGCTTCCGCATAGGAGTATTAAAAAAACCTTGGACTACTTTTTATAATATTTCCCAGGTTGAAATTGGGACCATAGGGGGTATTCACTATGTTTGAAAGAGTTTAAATCGAATAAAGAAATTCAATTCGTGCGACATACCTACATTGCATCCTAACGTGTAATAGCCCAATACTTTATAGGATAGGGGATGTATTTATTATGAATGAGAGAATAAGGACAGGTCAGAAATTAATTTTAAAAAATGTATTGGTTTGATTTAATTAATGCGTATTTAAGAATTTAAAAAACAGCTGTTAAATTCATGGCTGCCATGTTTGCCAGCTTGCCTTTCGGCTGAACAATGTGCCTTCATCTTCGACTTAACATCTAATATTGGTCTACACTAAGTCATCATTTTTCTCGATCTAACAGGACCTAACATATTTAACAAGATTTTCCAGATATCGTGAGATGCGGTCATTAATACATACTTAACATGGCTAACACAAAGATGTGAATACCTCTAACACATGTATATATATTGGTTGTCCGGAAAATAATGCAGGATTTTGGTATTAAACAAAAAAAAAGAAACTAGTTACTTTAAAGCAATGTTCTTTAATCAAAATAATTTCCCATACTCTCAATACATTTCTCCCAACGTGTTGGTAACTTATTAATTCCGTCTGAGTAGAATTCAGAATTTTTAGAATTGATAAAGTCAATAAATGCATTTTCCAGTTCCGTTTGATTTTTGAATATTATGTGTTGTAAGTAGTGGTCCAGGTGTCTAAAAAAATGGTAGTCAGTAGGCGAGAGGTCCGGAGAGTAGGGTGGGTGAGGCAAAGTTTCATAGCCAAGCTCCAATAATTTTTGTGACGTTACACGTGACACATGTGGTCGAGCGTTGTCATGCAACAAAATGGGCCCTTTCCGATTTCACTTTTCCAATCGCCTTGAGGTGGGCATATCTTAGTTATCCAGCTAACACGAATCTATCGTTTAATTTAATTAAAATTAATAGATGACAAATATCCTAATTCATTTCTGAGCAGTTTAGTTTGGAGGATAGTTATTTATTTTTGATTAGGTTGTGATTAAAATGGCTAATTTTATTCTTGATTTTTCTCTTGTTGATAAATGTGCTTATTAAGGAATGATACAAACTCAAATTTCAACTGATTCAGGCTGCTCTATTAATCACATTAATACAATGTATGTAAACGGTCTTTATGAATACCGTATAATGTCCTATTTTATTTTAGATACATTAAATTGGTCACTATCTAAAAAATAACCTTCACTCATATCTTTTTCGCAACACTTTTATGTTATATAATTTTTTGGGGAACGCATCGTATGAAAACAACCGCCCCGGAAAATACTGCACATTTATGTTAGTATTTAATGGACCATAAAGCTTTGCAAATATTTTTAAAAAAATCGTCCCAAAATGATCAGACCTAGGGGAAATCTTTGACTCCCTACTTCTCTCCGGTAAAAGCGTATAAGTCCGATTTTTCAAAAGGAAATTCCTCGAATACGGATTTCCGACAATTTTCAGGAAATAAAATAACGACTAAAAAAAGCTCTGGCCATTTTTTATTCAAGCTTTGCCTTTGAGCCTCGTTTAAATGAGAAGTTCACAAACGGGCAATTGGCTCACAGAGTTATATGTTTAAATTTTTAATGCATACTGTCCGCACCGAACCTCTATAAACATTTTCATCAGAGTCAAAGGGATAAACATACTTACACTTCTCTTAACTTTCCTGCAAATACATTCGCATTATTCCGTACTCGAAAAAAATTAATATTATATAAATAGCAACATGTTTTTTAATCAAAATACATATGACTTTTCGTCCTTCACAAAGGATCATTATAATTATCATTATTTAAACAGAATACAATTTGATTTCTTACGTCAAATAATTCGGGACCGCATCTAATTTGGGTGGGCTGTTACAAATCGTAGTTCACAATTCCAGAGAAATAATTGTCTATCAGCTAGCAGTCGATATTTCAGAGACTAGCTTTCGGTAATTAGTAACTTAAACTGGGAAAGGTAGATTGAATTAGCAATTGCAAGCATTCAAATACGCGATGCAATGTTCAATTAGGATGATAAAAGTATTGTCGAAACTTAAATTGCTGTTATGGACTTTTCACACCTTCCCATGAAATCCGTGAGTAGAACGTTTGCTGGATTGCAGAATCTGCGGATAGAAATGTGCCAAATGCAGGGCCGCAGGATACGAGAACCCAGGACACCTTAAGTGATGTGTTGCTTACCCGACCGTTGCGGCTACCGACGCCAGTAAGATATAATTTAACAAGGGGACGAGGTTGGTGGGTCACAAATTGAAAATAATTGACTGTAGAAACATGAATTATTCAGAAGTTCTATTAAGCTGTGTATTGTAATTAACCATAATAGAGGTGAAAAACAATTTAAAAAACATCGGGTTAATTTTGGGATTTAAAAAAAAAAAAGAAAAACCTTGTTTTTTTTGTTTTGTTTTTTTCAACCCAAAATTAACCCTATGTTTTTTAAATTGTCATATTTTCTTGATCAACATGTTTTACTTCAAAAACCAACATTAAAACAAATAAACAGTGTATTTAGTAATTATACTTTTTAATCTCGTTTTGTTGCATAACGTTAATTTTATGTAAACATCAACATACTAAAAGGCTGGAAGGAAGGACGAGAAATTCATTTTTTTTTGTTTTGTTTTTTTGCGAGAGGAGAGTGGGTATGAGAAGAAAGGTAGACAAATATTTAAGATTAGGGTGATTTCATCTAACAAAATTAACTAGTAAGTTGCTTTGCCTATACTATTGTATTCTGATATATTTAAATGTTGGAATTGGTTGTGAGATATGATACAATGGTTCCTATGTTTGAAGGACAATTTCAGGAATAATAGAAGGGCGGGCAGACAAACGCGCTTATTAGAAATGGTTCTTTTTCATCTTTACAAATATCGGTACCTGTATAATGGGAGACGACTAATTTTCAGCCTAATTGAATATATAAAAAACGGAACAGCTCTGCGAATAGGGATTGCGAGAGTTATGTTAATAGCCTCTGTGATATAATTTATATCAGATGCTAACTAAGAAAGAGGAAAATTCATTGCTGTAGGGTGAGCTCTTTTAGACAATGACCTGAGATGAATGGGAAATTAGATATTTGCCAGGATGCTATAATTCTAAAGATGATCCGTAGTGTCTTTTGTCCCTTAGAACCGTAAACAATGGGCAGCGGCCAACCTCTGCTTTTGTCGTATTAATGTTTTTTCTTTTTTTACCGGTAACGTCGTAAAATCCCAGGCAGTGGTTTTTGAGAACAGCGAGTTACTTTTTGCCACGATCCCATTTGTTTTGCGCTCGTGTGATGTACTTAATAAAAAAAACACAATACACCTAATTAAATAAAATCCGGTTTAGACGTGGTAACTATGTTCAGTTCATTAAATCCTAACTGAAAGAACGAAGAAAGCCACTTTCCAATTAATTAATATATGAATAATGATCAAGCGAGGCTAATAGGGTAAGTGGGAGAAAGTGTTTTGATGTTTTTAAAATTATCCTTGGAAAAAGTTTCTGATTTATATTCATGAATAGGGTAATTGGACCGACGTTCCTATTGTCGTGAAGGATGGATGAGGCAATAAAGTAAAACGCTAGAAGCCAAGAGGGAAAAAGTTTGCCAAGTCCTTTATTTAACTACAGGAGCTTAAAATTACCAAATACAACAATTCAATAGGAAGACCACTTTTTAAGAATTCAATCGGTCATTGTGAAGAACGTGAAATATCGTTGAGGATAAAAACACCTAGCAAGGCAGATATTGACTGTTGAAAAAAGATTACCTTAAATATGTTTTTAAGCTTTAAAACACGGAAGCTGAAAGACGAGGTGTTCAAAAGTGTATATAAAGCGTTTTCATTTTTTTCTTATTTTAGCACCATCAAAACCTACATATATCTTAAAAAACTACAGATTATGCGGATAAATGCCAACAAATTATCGATGTTTTTCTAGAATCCGAACAGTTTAGTCTTTAAAAAAAAGACGGCTTATGACATCTGATATCGGCTGCTAACTTTCAAGACCAATATAAAAAAATAATGACCATATTTGATGTCAAAAATATTCTAAAAGTTATCACCCAGCAAATAATGTCAAGCCACACCCCAAAAAAAAGATTTACTTTTTCACGTCTTATCAGAGAATCCTGTTGCCTGTTTATTTACTCCATCCGGGAGAAAAGAAAAAAGCTATCCCGAGGCGGACCTTAAAATAAAACCGGATTTAAAACCCAAATGTTGCTGGAATAATCAAAAGTAAAAAACTAAACAGATATCATGCAAAGAGTAGATATTCACCCATTTATATCGAAAACATCATAAATAAATTAAAATTATACTTATCACTTGTAGAGAAAAATAAACACAAAACTCAATAAAAACTCTAAATGGAATAACTTTTGTAAGGTCATATAAAGGGTGTTATACAAATAAACGAAAAGACTAACTAAATGAATTGTCAATGACTCAAGTTAAATGCCGCCAAACATACATTTCCATCTCAACCCATTCCAGATATATTTTGGTTTAAAGTTTTGTTGTTGCCCCGCCCCCCGAGAAAACTATGTTTTTTCAAAAAGGACCAATTTTCAAGTGAGGATATACTTAATTTTTCAAAGCAAGGTCTGGGTGCTAGACTAGATAGAAAGCCTGGTCTAAATTAAGAAAGACCTAAGCAATGCTCTTGTTGTGTCCAAGGGAAGACGAATTACAACACGATTCAGTTTTTGAGTTGATGAATTCAAAATTTCACAATTGAAATAGAAAATGTTGAATTAGAAAAGTATAGACGGATTTATAAATGTTTAGGTTGGCTAACAAAAACTATAAATTTTGAAATGTTAATTTAATTTGGTTTCTAAAAAGGTGTAAAAATTCGTATTTATCGGGACGAATTTCCCGTTTTATTGGCACTTTTCAGTTAAAGATCAACACTACAATGTACTGAAAGATAAATTAATAATTAAAAACCATCCTGAGAAGTTAATTTGATTTACTTTCTATAGAAGCGTGGGCCCAACGATGCGTAGTGTGAACAATTTACCAGAATCCTCATTAGGCGTTTAATGTGTTGGAAAGAAAGTGAGAGTGAGGCCAATTTCACTTCTCCTTTGGAAAATAAAAAAATAGCTGAGCCGAACTTAACCGAGCAAGAAGGCAGAGGTGAAGTAAAGATAGAGAAACTCTAGGTCTAGTTTCCAAGTCTTTTCTTTTTAAGAAAGCGGTTTCTCCCTGGCTAATCCTATTGAACAGATCTGTCCGGAAAAACTTTCCCCTTTCTCACAATGGGCGGGCGGCGAATTCCTATTTATCGTCCAATATTGTCCAGCCGTTTTCTCTCAACTCACCGAGGGTGGACGTTCTTGCGACTCTGCCGATCCATGCCGAACACATTGTGGACAACTTTTAAAAATGGCAAGAAAGAGCCAAGCTTTTTATTCACTTTGAAATAGAAGGAAAA
Source organism: Cimex hemipterus (assembly GCA_039619505.1). NCBI lineage: Eukaryota > Metazoa > Arthropoda > Insecta > Hemiptera > Cimicidae > Cimex > Cimex hemipterus. Next base: position 35,464,663 of record CM077103.1, on the reverse strand, counting down.
TATTTCGTAAGGTTAAAACCCACGTTTGAAGGCAATTTGAAATTGAATTGGTGAAGGCATATCTGGAAATGCTGCTACATCTAATGTACACGATGGTGGCCATCAACCATGATTGTATACAACAGAATTCAATTTATCCCACTGGAGATAAATAAAAGCTGGCAAAAACCTTATGTATTAATAAAAAGAAAACAAAAGAAAAAATAAATCAACAATTAATTACCAATTGGACGGTTAAGAAAGTCGGTCGAAATTTATTACATTCTTGGCTTTAAATGCATTATATTTAGTGATCTATTGACCAAATTACTTCTTTCAATTAATTAATCTGTTTATGGAAGTGTTTAGAAATTAGTGACCGTTAGTAGATAATTATTCAGACATTGTGAGATGCGGTCTGGTGTGATGTAGGTAACAGAAAAACATTTTCTTTATCGTGCCGACGTTTCGATGTTTTACAAACATAGTTTACATGTAAACATGTACATGTTTAATGTAAACTATGTTTGTAAATCCCAGGCCCTGAAGATGATCTCAATAAAAGATCCTCATACTAGACCGCATCTCACGATATCTGAATAATTGTTTATGGAAGGTTTTGGTTGAACTGAAAAAGGGAGTGCCACGCGTGGGTTCGATCCACTCAATCATGACTTCGATCCACTGGACACCAATTCCCCATCTAAACATACAACCTTTCGAATTTTCTCACCTGTTTCAAATCACTACAGCTAAAGTGGTAGAGCAGTGGCGTATTTAGCCGAAGGTCGTGGGTTCGAATCCTGCTCGTGGCACTGGCTTTATCATTTCAACCAAAATCTTACATAAAACGATTCTTGGCTTTGTTCATTTCACAATACCTGCCGCAAAATAACCAATTAAATAATAAATAAATTTTGCTAGACATAGTTAATAATTTTTAATAAATAAAATGAATAACCACTTCGCAATAGAAGTGGTTCCTATGTTTTCAATTTTAATAATAAGTAAATAATTTATTAATTTTTTAAAGATTCAGTTTATTAGTGCTACATTTAACCCTTTTCATTCTCTTAAAGGATGAATACTTATGTTCAGCTTTCGTTTCGAAACCAATTACTCACTCATTTAAGGGATTAAGTAAAGTTAAATCATGTGGAAAAGTTTGTTCATTTCAATTTAAGCATTACCCTACGTTTGTATTTCATTAAATGGATATTATAGCGCTTCCAAGCAGCAAGTTGTCCGCTAAGTTGCCCCTATTGTATTGACGGTCGAGTAGGTCCTCTTAAAACGCAGCGTCAGATGTAAACAACCAGTTATAATCTCGGTTGCTGAGGTGAGATAGCAGGCCCTTGTTGAAGCCATCCCCCAAGGTGGTGATTCCCTCGAAGCAGGCAACCGGCTAATCCTTCAAGAAGATAAAACTTACTGAGCCGAAGGCAGTAAACTTAAGGGTAAGCGGCTTTATCAGTGGCGCTCCTTATCAGCCGGCTCGGGACATAGGGCTTTTATAACTCTAGATTTTCGACCCTTGGGTTTTCATTACCTTCTTTCTTTATCAATCCGATAACAACTGAGCACTCAACTAACACATTCTTTTTCTTAATATTTATTTCCGATCAATAGAAAATCTAACATTGGAAATGGCCAATACTACTACTACGAAATATTGCAATTGATTTGTAAGAACTAACATTTTTGCCTATCAGGTTCGACGCTAGGTTTGATTTCGTAAACATAAAAATAAAATACCTTTTTAACTTACACATAATAAAAAAATTTTAAAAAATGTGTGTGCAATTACAACAACCCCCTCACGAAAATAACGAAAATAAATAGAAGAAAAAACTTTACAGAATCATTTGGGAAAATACCACCAGAAATAACTTTTCAAAGAGTTCAATACTTCAATGTATGTACACTTTTGCAGCGCGTCAGCATCAAACGATGGAAGTTCTAACTACCAGAGCGGGACAACCAGGTGCGAGTTGGAAATCTTCAACAGGGACTGCGGGCCAGGTGCTTTGTGACACAGAGCAGAGTGATTTGTATATCCGCGGCCTGCGGCCCTTATTTTTTTTTCACATGTCCTTAGATGGTGCAATGTCGTTCCGCCCCTCTTTGGCATCATCGGGTTTAGTCGATGCATCTGTTCGCTTTACCTCTCGGCCACTGGTCACATTGTCTACTAAGCCATTGAAGTGCTGTTTCATTCGACTCTGAACGCCGTTTCCCCATTCCGGAAATCCCCAAGGAGGAAGAATAAAACTATTTTATTTCTCAATGAAACCATTACACTCAAGCAGACAAGAATTCGCGATTTGAAGGAACCACTTATAAAATTACGTTTACAATTTGGAACAGAGCAGCAGTCGACAATTTGCAAGTAGCGCGAATGACGATCTGCCATTATGCTGATTTACCCCATGTGGAATTTTAAAGAGCTTTGACAACCAGTAATTTATTTTATTTTTTCATGAGGAAGCTATAAACGTTTGGCCGCTCGATTTACAAAACATGCCTAAGATATGTCGTTTTCTAACGCTGCCATATTCCTCTTAAGCTAGATTTACTAAGTTCTTTTGGACGAGTCGTTACTTTAAATTACAATAATTGTATCACAATTTAAATTCCCGAATCAAAATTGAATACTACTACAAAACTTAATTGATGGAACATTTTATCTGCGAAACTGGTCCACCAATCGGCACAATTGGCAAATTAAGACATTATACACCAACAACTTTCTTTCCAGTTAGTAAGTTTGGTAATTATTCATTTCAGTTTATCAATTGTAAAATACAGTTCTTTAGACAAACGGTTTATTCTCCGAATAGCATAAATATTGAAAAACTACACAAATCTGTAGCCATTTATAGCCAGCCAAGGAAGTCAATAGAAAAAGAAAAAATCCGAAAACAACTAAATATGTATGTCATGCTGTATTACAAAAAGAGTTAGCCAATGTTGGATTTTCATTACGTACAGTGATTGTTATGCCGTGAGCTCGCATAATGCGCGATTTAATTAAAACGTTATTGTCTACCAATTATACTTTTACTTTTATTAATGTTAATTTATAAATTTAATATATGATCGAATGAAAAACTTTCCTTTAAAAAATCCTATGAATCCACCAATTTAACTAACCTTAACTTAATAATATTTTAAGCACAGGTTAGTATCGTTGCCCAAACGAACTTACCTTTGCTTAAATTACTCTTGCTTTACTATTATAGGTTTTTAAACAATTATAAGTGCTAGTTCAGACTAGAGCTCGACTCTACTACGTTTACCTACTTTAATTTTTCGGTTTTGGTTGACGATAGGTTAAATAGAGGTTTTACAAATACTATTAGAAACTTTAATTTCCCTAACACTCTTCTCACGTAAGAATGTATACAGCATTTGAAACTATATTGCTTTTAATTACAAACACGTTTTTCCTGGTTTTGATGCACAAACGGAAAATAACGGACCTCGACAACAAATGTTAAGCAAAAAAAGCAACATGCTATTTTCTGTTAATATCAGGTCGGTAAAACCGTTTCAATTTCCTAGTATTAATTGTGTGCCACCAGCTGCTGCAATCGCCACGGTTATATGCTTTTTAAAGATAACCACACCCCTCACGTAACTTAAAACCAGTCGAAAGCAGTTTTCTATCTAATTTTTTTAAAAGTATGAAGCAAATAAGAGGAACGTGTGTCACCTGGGCAATATAAATTTAAAACTGTATTGTAACCTTACCATTGGAATTATCAAATGATTTCCGAATTTTGTAAACAGATCACGAGACATGAGCAAAACACTTACCAAAAATGAGTCACTTAACTTATTTTAATTTTTTTTAAATCCCTAACAATATAAAGAATGTTATATAGTAAAAACTATTGATATTAAACAAACTTTCATCTAATAAAAATCTCCCGGGCCCAGCGCCTGAAAGAACAAAAAAGCGAGGTTAGGTACACCAAAATGCGGAAGTGAAATCATACTGCAGACGTCATGAAGAAATCTCACAATTTAATTTTAAAGTTGGGATCATTGGAACTTGCTTACAACATTCATAGTTGCAAAAAAGATTGATTCCCGTCATTGCTCTTGGGATTTTCCGACCCTCCGTAAAACATGAAAAGACAAACGTTTACATATACGCAGGAAAAACCAAAATGCATTTAACACAATGTAGCACAAGGCTTCATTTAGTTTATGAAAATGGTTTAGAACCGTTTCGGGGCATTTTCACCATGCCGTCACAGATGAACTTCCAATTTAGTCAATAGGGTTTAAACTGTTCCGTTGCGAACTTTGTAAGTCAGAACCTTTGTAGTTAGTGTTCATAATTCACACTTCTACTGTTTCGTACGGTTGGTGGAAACACACCACCGGAGGAAACAATAAGTGTGGGTAAGTTCGTACGGTGGAAAGAGGGTAACATAATTTAAAGGGAGAAAAATAAAACAAAAAATATATCCTTGACATTTTAAGACTGCTCACCTGGCATTTTTAATTTATACGAGTCGATCTTGCGTTAGGGAAACTTTTATAACGGGATGAGATAGGCAGTTTTCGCAACTTCTTCCTTCCCGGCTCCTATCAATAATCGCCCAACCCCGATTTCCTTCTTTTTAAATCCTCCTTGACACCAATGCACATGAAGGATCTAAAAGTGCCAGCCCAATCAAAACAACAGACAAATAGAGAGAAAAATGTTCAAAAATGCTACATGACATCCTTTCAAGTAAATTTACGACTGCGAAGAAATGTTTTGTTAAAATAACCAACCCCTTTTACATTAGGGATGTAAAATGGAGGCAAACAAACACAAGTTATGTTTTATTTAAGGCGAAACTGGCTTTTTAGAAAGCAAGACTACGCATTCTAGTAGTCGCATCAAGATGGCGACGAGTAGGCCGTCCTACGTTAATATGTAAAACTAGTAACATAGGTAGATGCGGTCAGTCAATTCTAATAATTATTCAATAGAATATGCAAAAAAATAATGAAATCACGGACAAGAAATTGTTGTCAATCATAATCATTCCCTATTTCTCGGCCATATAAAGGCTTCAGGATAGCAAGTTATCAGTCTTTGAAGAAGTAGGAACAAACACGGTAGTGGTATTTTATTGGAAAATCTCATCACTTTTTCGAAATGCCTGCAAATCAATGCTGGGGTACGTCAGGAAGATGAAAATAAATAGTAAATACTGCTATCCTCTAAATGAAACCGAATATAAGCGTTTGGGAAAGGAAGATGTAAAACTCATCGAGGTCAACAAACACCTCCCACCATCATATACTAAACATTTATGCGAGTTGTCTCACCCCTCCGTGAAAGCTGATGAACTTTCACTTGGCCTACTGCATCATTTGGCTTCTGGATTTATTTACTACCAAAAGTCTTTCCCATTGAGCTACAACTTTCGCTGTCCAATAAAGCCAAACCGAGAGAGAAACGATAGCAAGCTTTAATTTAAAACTTTTATCCACATACAATATACAACAAGTACAATAATGAATGTGGTAACAACAAACTGCAACCGGGTTTTTTGTTGATTGGGTTTTGATTCCTTTTAACTGCGAGAAGTGTAAGAGCATTTTTCGTTTTATACACTTGATTCTTAAAGAAAATAAATTCCGTCCAATACACCACCTTAAATAGACACCGATACATCAGTGTACCGATCTTTTTAAGTAATACAAACATGCATAAAAAAATTTAAATTGGATATTGACATTTTGTGTATGGGATATGTACACTTGATTTCGTGACTTACGCCCGAATAGATGTAATTGCAAATATGATTCAACTTTTACTTAATATTTTGCAGTGATTTATAGAATATGTTTAAATTAATTCCATTACAAGAGCCTTTTTTTTCACCACAAGACCAACATAACGCATAGGTAGGACGCAGGCATTTCTTACCACAATCGCCAGACATACGATAAGTTTTAACGTGGAAAACGTTGCTTTTTGCAGAGCGCTCTTGGCATTCAGCTTACATTTAGTTTTTCATTTCCAAGGTCACAGATGACTTTTCGGTACAGGTCCAATTAGATAGCAAATTTCCAACCCTAAGAGTTTATGAAAGCTTACAAAGTTGTAATCTATATATGTGCGTTGTATACGCTCAGGATATAGTTTAACATAAAGGTTTTTGTGTTTGTCTAGTCGTTTTTATTCATTTATTTACTTTTTACAATTACCTTCTTTTGGATTCATACTGAAGAAAAACTGAGCCACTAAACAATTATTATTTCTACACGTTGCCTTTTTTTTTCAATTTCATTAAAAACAATGCTGGGTTACCTTTGGAATTGCATTATTTTGAATATGATCTGAAAGGTTTAAGTTTAAGTACGCGTGTAGTAACAATAAAGTTTTGTAGAAAAGTACGCCTACAAACTTTTAAATGTCGTTTACTCTCGTATCCTTTATAAACAAAACTCTCTCCGAGATAAATTGCAATAGTTTTCAAAACCTCCTTAATTGAAATTTCCTTCCCTTGGTTTCAGCACCGGATCTTCTGTCCTCCAAGATTAAGTACGTTCTTTAGAGTAAGCTGAGACAACAATTTAAAATAGAAAGGGGAAACAAAGACTTACAAACATTGGCAAGGATACAATTGTAGTTCACGTCTATTTGTAGATTTGACGAAAGGAGATGTTCAAACGTTTCATGTATAAACTTAGTTTTCACCTTCCAATGGAAAACTGCTATTTAAACCTAGTTCTAACGATTTGAAGATGAGTAAAACGGACAACAGACTAATAGTAATTACACTTTTAAAGACACATCTGTTCTGTCTCGAAGTAGGGAGTAGCGTTCGGAATAGGATGGATTGTTATGTACAGCCATGTCCTGATCATTGGCAGGTCGGCACATACACACCAAAACGTATCCACATTCGCTAACCAGTGGTTGGCCGATCCATAAATATTAGTGTTTCCCATAGAAAGAGCATAGAGGGGGAAAATTCTTTTCGGTTTCATAATACGTGTTTACGGAGAGGTGAGAAAAAGCACGGCAGATAAAATAATACTAATTTACCATTGGATCAAATATAATCGAAATTATAAGTTGTTGCAAGACAATTTTGCAACACTGAATTATTGTCTTCACCTAGAAAAACATCGTTGACTACATCGGTTTACTTACAATAAATATTAAATTAGCCTATGACCTTGTATATTACAGTACCAGTAGTCATACCTTTTGTCATATTGTCCTATTAACAATGAAATTAGTGCCATCAATTGCCTTTCAACTAATTCATGTATATTTTCGACGTTTAGATTTTCAACCTTTTCTTTATCTTGCCCAATTTAATAAAATTTATTTTATTTGAAAGAACACGAACACTTTTAATAAAATACGTTTTAATACGTTAATAAACAACATCTTTTTCCTTTTCTTATGGGTTCAATCAATTGTAGAAAGGTATTGATGGATGAGATACATAATAAAGAGAATAAAGAAGAGTACAAACATTCCAATTTAAAACCAATAGTAAGTCTGCTAAATAATTACGTGAACTTAGGAATTGTGCTATCTTGTATGAATGATAGATGAACTACGTTAATGGAATGGCGTCCCGCTGGAAGGATAGAAGCGTGGAAGAGACGAACTCTGCGGCCAATGGAGGACAAAGATTTTACCGAATTTTGAGAAAGTTTGAAACAGACCAGTGTTACAACCAAATGGTAAAACCTTAGTGGTATAAAACCCTAGTTCCAACACATTATTATTATTTTTATTTATATTAGTTATTTGTTAGTTGCCTTTTTATCCCGTTACTATAAAGAGTACAAAAAGATTAATTGAGTTATGGCCACCACCTACGGAAAATGAAACTAGCTATTGTTAGGGAACTTGAAATAAGAACGTACGAGTGAAATTACTTTTAATGTTCCAACGCCATAAAAGCCAAAATAGAAAGCCATTATTACTATTCAGTTAAGTAATAATTAATATTCACTTATAGAAGGAAATTTAGGTGAATTTTGGGAACACAACATTAGAAAATCTTGTTTAAATCCACACATTGATCCGTCTCTCTTTTCCCTGATATAATCTACACTTACTGTTATTGTGCAATTAAACATTAACTACTTCAAATAATACTAAATCTTTATGAAAAGTTTACTAAATTACAGGCGAATGGACGTACTGAAATAATTAACTCTCAATCTAAAGCAATTTCAGACGCTCACTGTAATCAGAACCTTGATCTTAAACTCTTTATGATTGAGTTGATTAAGTTAAAATAAATCCTGTTACACACTATTTCATACACACATACATTTTTCAGCATACACTATTTCTCACAGCAATTTAATAAATATGTAATAATAACACATAAAATATATTGTGTGACATCTTTTAATAACAAATAAAGAAGAGTGAAATAAATAAAGAAGATGATAAATAAAGGAAACGTTTTATAGCTCAGATTTTCTAAAAAGGTGACGAGTTTTACATATAAGCTTAAAAAGCGGGAAGTATGTGACAAGAGGGTGTGGTAAACACCAGCGACAGTTGTGGTAGGTTACAACGGTATCACCACTCCGATACTTTTCAATTTTCGTGGAAGGGATGTCAAACAAAAAGCCCGTTTCTCGAGGTTTACTATGTGATAGCTTTCTATTAGTTTCACTTGGAAGTTAGGAGAGCAACAAAGCCCTCCGGGAAGCGCGATTCCTGACAAATAAAGCCTCCGCCATCTCCTTTCTCGTATCCTCGCTAACCTTTCTTCCTTTCAATCGCGCTCCCTTTCCCGGTTTCTTCCCAATTAAATCCGAAAATGGTGCAAAGCCCTTTCTCCAAACTGCCACGGCGTTAAGCCTTACAAGTCCTCGCCACGTTGTCGCAAATACAATACGAAGCATCTCGCGGGTGAATAGGAAAACATGAATTATTTGAAAACAACTGTTTAAAATTGTATAAAGAATAAAACTACCGACAATAAAAAATAAGGTAGCCTAAATTCACCAAATTACAGAACAAAAACAGAAAAACACCAAAAATTGTTAAATAAACTATTCCCCAGCCTATATGACCGTCTGCAAAAAAGTAAATTTAAGAATCTGTAGAAAAAGAATTAACAAAATTATAACAGAAATCAATTATAAACTGTTTCAAAATGATTGAATCCATTCAACTCTTTAACTGCATGTAGGATTAAAACAGAAACAGTAATAAAATAAACAATTCAAAATTTAGATGAAGCATTTAAATATATAGATCGTTCAGTATAATCATTAATTAAAATATTTATTAATAATATAACAAAAATTAATAAAAATATATCTACACATTAGCCAAAAACTAATAGAATTATAATGAATTGGCCAAAGACCGGATTTGTACGAATTAGGAGATTCAAGGGCCGAACGGAATTAACAAACGAGCCGGCTTTTCTTCCATCAACAGGGCTTGTACGTGACCTTCTTCTCGGCTTTCTATCCGAAATTAAAATACAAAAAAGTCGGACAAGAGTATTTTCTTGCGTTGTGTCAAAATGTCAGGGCCCGTGAAGGAATAAATACGACAATTTGTAGAAGCGCGATGGTAGCCGGCTAGGTGAAAGTTGGAAAAGATGATTCTGAAATAGCCCACTCATAGCACCGAGTGAAAGGCTCCTTTCCTTTAGAATAACTTATCACGATTCAGGACAAGCCCGACATTCCAAAATTACATATTGTACATCAATTAACTAAATTTTATGACTTATTTACGACTTAAAATACAATGCACTATGAAAATGTTTTTAATTGAGGTTAACCAATATTACATCAGTACAAGCTACCGTAAATTAAGAGCATACATTCGGAATAATCGGCTCAACCACTTTGTAAACTCTTTTGAAGATCTGAAGGTCTGTCAAGGGCTTATGATTCAGTGCAAGAAAAAATTGGAATGCCACTAGAATGATAAAACGGAAGCACACCCAAGGAAAGAACTTAGATTAAAGTACAGTAACTTCACCGTATTTTGGAAAGCATTCCCCAATCTATAGAAATCTACAACCACATTTAACGGACAAAACCTGAATATAGGTGAATATAATAAACTTGCATAAAGGTGTATGTCACAGTTTTTATCAGCCTACCCACTCGTGCTGTTCATCTGGAAGTGGTCAGTGACTTGAGAAATCAGAGTAGATTTATGTCAAAAAGAGGAAACTGTAAAAACATGTACCGCGATAACGGCTCTACTTTCGTAGGTGCCTCAAATGAATTAAGAAAGTTGCTTTCCCTGCTTCTGAATAAGTGTAATTTTGGTCGAGGTCTAATTTGGCCTGTTTCAGGTTCAGCAATAATTAGCACCTATAAAAATTATGAGGGAAGCATACCACCTCAACTTAGATGGCCAAATTCGGTATACCAAATGAATTAAGAAAGTTTTACATAGGTTGTACATACAAAAAAATTGACACGACTTTGGCTACTCTTTCCCAAGCCACATGCCACTGGCATTTCATTCCAGCAAATTTTCCACACTTTGGTGGTATCTGGGAGAGAGATGTTAAATTTATGAAATCTCGTGTTTGTCAAGTTACTAGCAATAGTGCTCTCTTTGATGAAATGAGCACCTTACTTACCCGAATTGAACAGTGTTTGAATTCTCGACCGTTAAAAAAAATTATCGATGATCCCTCTCAGGAATCCTATTTGCTCCAGTCCATTTCTTAATTGGAGAACCTATTACTAACCTAACTGATCCTTGAGATGCCTGTTAAGATTGAACGGGTGGCAGCGAATACAGCAGCTAACGTAACATCTTTGGAAAAGAAGATCAAGAGACTAACTCACAACTTTCATCTCCAAACCTTGAACGAGGTGTGGTGGTCTTAGTTTTATACAACAACCTTCTGCCTATGATGTGGAATTTGATCATCGAAGATCTTCATCCAGATTCTGATGGATTAGTACAAGAAGTAACACTTCGTACAAAAAATGGTTTTATTAAAAGACCAATTGTACAAATTTATTTATTGCCTTCTGCAAATCATATTGTTGAATAATGTTTTTATATATGACAAAAATGTACCTTCCGTATATTTTGGTGGTCGGCATTTGGGCATTATAAGCAAACGTCACTTCAAAAAGGGCGCCTTAGCTATCCGCAGCAATTAGCGCAGCTAAAATTTCTGAATCTAATTCTAAATTCTAGTACACATGGTTAACGGCCATAGTGCCTACGCAGTACATAGCTACACGTAAATAGCCGATATCGCACATGAAAGTGCTAATTTCAAAAAACCACGTCGACCAAGCTTAAAATCGCCCACTTATTAAACTAGAAACCATCCCCCTCGCCAGAAAATTAAAAGGACCTCAATTTTTGATCGAGGGCTTTGATATCATTTAAGTATCACAAATTATAATATACTTAAGTCACTAGACTTTCTTGAAAGAAAAGGTACTACTATCAAGTACCAAGTGAATAACTAACACAATTAACAATGTAGCTGTTATTAGTTGATCTAACTGGTACTCAAGAAATTTTAATTTCAATAATTAATTTTTAAAAAAGAAGCTTTGATAATTTTACCTTTGTTTATTGATCACTAATTTTATACAGAAGCATGAAAGATAGTATTAGTAAGATGATGTCTTTAAGATTTTTTTATGTCAAACATTTAGCACATAAAAGTCTTTTACGTATAATTGAACAAAACACATAATAGTTTAACATCACAAATCGAGTCAAAAATAATATGTTGAGGAAATTGGGGGGGGGATTTAAACATAAACCGATTATTATTTCACTCTGAATCAGGTCAGCCTGTAGTTTAATTTTTCTAGTCCGATCAGAATGATGTAAACAAGAACGGCTACTATTTACCATTGATAATTACTATCACATACTTACCCATCTTATATGATTTTGTGTGCGTGTGTGTGTGTGTGTGTGTGTGTGTGTGTGCGCGCGCGCGCGCTCGCGCGCGCTATAGACAATTCTCTCGGAATAGGAAATGGGAAGTAGTCTGTGCTGGGAATAGTAGGGAATGGATGTGAACAATCTCCCAGTCAGCAAGCTGATCTAGATTAGTCGGACTTGATGGAGGGGGCTTCGAGTTGGGGAATCAAGCCCTCACGTTCCCAAAGCGGAATAAGTAGAGATCCGGCTCCCACCCCAATTTCCTCCGGTCCTCGATTTATCGCGTTTTACCACCGTGCGGAGTCGGAGGGTTGCGCAGCGGTCGTCTATCACTTACAAACCCCCACACAAAATTCAAATTAACTGTAATTTCGCGTGAAATTAAACGACTTACATTTATGGCCCACCGAAAAAAACAACTAGACGAAAAGTTTTGATAATAGAACGAGTTGTTGACCACGATTTTTCCCCTCTGGAAATCAGTATATAATTATGGGATAAAATTGTGAAATGGAAGGATATTTCAAGTCACACTCTATTCTATTTCCATTTAAAACCACTATTTCAGATAATTTTTGCAATATATTCGCACGCAATTATTGACTTATTACAACTAAACTGGTATTAACCTGGCGAAAATGAGTAAATCAAACTGCATTTCTTTATATTTTAGTTGTGCCAAATAGAAATAATATAAAATCACATGAAAATTGAAAAAAAAAGCGATCCATTAAATACAGGAGAGAATTCGTATGAACTTCCACATCGTAAATTAAAAATTGTCATTCATCTGTCGCGTTTTATCGGAGTTTGATTGGAAATTTGGCTTAGTTCAAATTTGTTGTTCTGCAAAGCAGAGTTTTGGCTCATGTATGATAGTGCAAATTTTATAAGATTTGATCTTATGAATTCCTTGGTCTTTTCCTTCCAATGACTGATACCGAACGGTGTTTTGTGCTTATGTGTAATGTACATATGCGTTCTAATACTACTTGCGCTCAAAATGGAATTAATAACAAACTGGACAATCTAATTTCATATCTATGTAAGTTGCATAAGTTTGGCAATGGAGCTTGCAGTACTCCAGAATGTGTAATAAACTGCATGTTTTACCATGTGACAATTGACAGAAGAATCGATAACTCTCCACACTATTAAACATTGAGACATTCTCTATCTGTCTAGAGAGCCATGGGAATCTACAGAATAACTATCTCACGATGAATTGTCCATAGAATTTTGACTATTAGTCAGCAAAAAAAAATTAGTCAACTGAAACTTTGAAGAAGAACATAGTTTGCCAAAATCAACTAAAAGTAAAAATACCCGTAATTCCAACAATAAATTTTTAATCAATCAGAATATTTTTTATAGGTATTCCTGTTATTGATTGTATTTCAATGATATAGTTCAATGGAGTAAACTAGTCTTAAGCCTAATTTTGAAATGTATTTTGTGACAGTTTTTCTTCTGCTTTACAGATAAATAAGGGAAGCTTTTTTTAAACAACGGGGGTTGACCCGACTGATAAAACAATTCTTGGAATATATTGGAAAAAAGGCAATTAATTGGAAGGAGGAACGTTTCCTGAGCACTGGACTTTTTATACGTCAGGCATTTTAACAATTGGGCCGGCTTAAGCGCGAGCGCTCAACCCCAGCGTATTTCGTGTCTTCGGAATCCCATCGGTATTGATCTGCGGGTGAGAGCTAAGGGGAGCAGCTTTACAAGAAAAATTGATGCGAATAAAATCTGTTTGTGAAATCAACCCCCTGGGATATTGGGTAAGTGGGTCCAATGAGCCCCGTACCGGAATCTGCCCACGTGTCAATAACACGTGTACTGGAGAATGCGTGCGGGGGCAGCTGCGCCATCAATTGGTTGCTGACAACCGGACGTAATTCAAGGGTTCTGACAACGAATGCCAAATCAGATTGTCGTCAACACCGTCCAGGTCTTTTATGCAACGGGAGCGGGCGTGTGCGCCCCGTTTGTCTCGCTTTGTAAAACCGCACCTTCGCCCTCGTTCCCGTTTCCGCCGAAATTATAAAAGCAAATAGTCTGTATTGTATTTGGGAGGCTTGGAATAAATCGACATTGTTTCTGTCAAGTCCTGATCATTCCATGAAAATGAAAATTTGTACTTGAACCGCTTGAATTTACTCTCGTTTACTACTCGTAACTGCATCACCCAACTGAGCTATGACAAATCAATTATAAATGAATCTGTACGTTAACGTCACGAACTAACATAAAGCTCCTGCAACCTCTTCATTACCTTGGGTCTCTAATTTTCTATTGAGATATAAAGTACAATAATCAATTACAAATTAATGAATAATTTGTCTATAGTCTCATCACAAGTTTTCTGGAGCGAATGATCAGAACATTAATTAATTAAGCACTTATCGTTTTACAAATCAGATAGATTCTTTTTAAAAAGTCTTTAAAGTGATTCCTATTGAAATTTAATGAACACATTAACTTAAAGAGTACAAACGAATATAGGGTGCGTCAACTTCTATAGTCATCCACTTAATTCGAAAACGATTAACTTGAACAAAACAATGGTCTTACACAAATTTTCTCTTCAAACTGAGAAATGACACAAACTTGATGATTTAAAATGAGGATACCATATTATTATTGTACAATTCGATTTTGGGCCTTTTTATGTCACTTTACTGAAAGGAAAATTTCGATAGGATCTACTATTTCTGAATTATACCCGAGGGGGAGAGGGAGGAGAGGTAACGAGGGTGGTGAGGAGAGGAGTGAGGAAGAGAGGGAGAGAGGGAGAGGGAGAGAGAGAGAGAGATAGAGAGAGTGAGTGAGTGAGTGTGTGAGTGAGTGAGTGAGAGAGAGAGAGAGAGAGATAGAGGGAGGAAGAGAGAGAGATGAGGGGGAGAGAAAGAGAGGGTGAGAGAGAGACTCGCGTACATTTTATTTTATTTTAGAGAGTAACACAAGTTTATGTTTTTGCAATGTTTCCCATTGAATATTTTTACCTGTCTTTTTCATTTAAAAGTGTTTCTTTTCACTATTTTTTCTGAACTTTAAACCGAATACGTAGTTTAAACCGAATGGACGGTGTATAACGTTGAAATTCCAAACATTCAACATTTGCCTGCCGGTATATTTGTGTTGTTAATTTGAAAACCGCTTTTTTTAAAACCCATTATTGTTCGTTGCTGACCTTAAGTTAAGATTCCTTGCTTTATTATTCATGACTAAGGATATCTTACAATATGCACAAAGTCATGATGTACATAATTAATTCTAAAATGGGATCGCGGTTTCCGAAGCACTAACTACTTGCCCCGAGATTAAACTCCGAGTTCACCATTGAAACATGCCGAATATCGAATTAGGCATTAATGCAGTCCCTTTGACTTGATTAA
This sequence comes from Cimex hemipterus, assembly GCA_039619505.1. Classification (NCBI taxonomy): domain Eukaryota; kingdom Metazoa; phylum Arthropoda; class Insecta; order Hemiptera; family Cimicidae; genus Cimex; species Cimex hemipterus. The sequence goes on along the minus strand of CM077103.1, from coordinate 35,449,384 downwards.
ACGTTTTCACATAAGGAAATCTAAAAACAAAATATTTAAAAAGGGTTTAAAATTTAAATGAGATAATTCTAGAGGTTCATATAACGAAAAATTTAAAAAACATAAGGATTTTTTTGACGTTCAATTGGAGTGTTTGTTGTAATAAATAAAGTCTGTTAGAAGTTCCAAATAAGTTAAAGAACTACAGGTTTGAATATGTTCGATAAAGAATAGACACAATATTTGTATTATAATAATAGTTTATTATATAAATGGCTTTAATTATGATGTCTAAGTCATCATATGCAGTCGAAAGTGAGAACTTGTGCAGTCCAACACGTAAGACCAACGGGTTTATTGTGTGTATGCTTAAATAAATGTGTAAAATGTCAATTAATTAAAGTTTTTAATTGAAATAAAAAAGTCAGTCACGAGTGGGATTCGAACAACCCACGACCTTCGGCTCTACCACTTGAGGCAGTGACTTCTATCCACTCGGACACTAACTTCCCATCCCAGCCCCACCTTTTGGAATTTTCCCTCTTTTTTTCCAATGTCGTGTAATCTATTTGATTCTCGGCGACAAATGAAATGGCCACGGAGATCTTTAGGCAGATATACTTCATTTTAACTTATTAAATTCACTTGTTTTCGAGGTCCGGTAGATCCAATTAATTGAAGGATATTAGTTGGTCAAGCGGACCACGAAAACTAGTGAATTTATGTGTATACTGTGTTAAAGCCATTCGTTTTCTTTTATTTATAGAACCCCGTTCACCTGACAATGTTGTGCTCACCATATTGTAATGCGAATAAATCTATTTCAGGGCAACAGCAGAACATTAAAATGTCAAATTTGTCGCTTGAAATCGTGAACGCTGTCCTTTTCAACGGCGAAGATTGTTAAGTATGATTCAACAGGCTCCTCTTCGTCGATGGGCAATGACAATAGTCAATCTACATTTTAACAGAAAATAATAGGAGTATAATTGAAAAATATTGTGTGACCGACAGGTTTTTCTGTACACCATTGGGGTCCAGCAAATGCTGCGGGGATTCCACAATTTTATTATCCACCGTTATATTTTTATTTTGAGAATTAGAATTTAACAATAAAAATTAATGCAAAGATTAATTCCGCTAATGCTAATTTGCATGAGTTAATATGAAGCAAATGATTTTTCAAGCAAACGACTTATGTGTTAATTGGTGAGGTTTATTCTTCAGGCTTGCGTTGTCTCTCTCACTCTTACTCTCTCCCTGACGCTCAGTCCCTCGTGCCCTCTCGCCCTCTCCAAAGCGGCAAAACCACAATCCGTTCTTATGTAGTAATAGATTATTATAATAAAAATAATATTTATTTGCGATAGAAGAAATATTTAAATACTCTTCTCCTTATTCAGGCAGCTTCGCAATGTCTAATGAACAATATAGTTCATTTTGGCCAATTCAGAATTGAAGACGCACTGAAAAGGTTGTCGACCCTTTTTTTTCCAATTTCGCCCACTCCATAAAGGATCCCTCTGACCAAGTTTCGGGAAATTTTGTTCAACTGTTTATGAGAGGCGTTATCCGACTGAGCGCGGCCCTGCACACAATCGGGCCTCCGGGACAAACGGTTTCCCTTTTGTCCATGATTCCATTGGTAGCTCAAAAATGAAATCGCCGAGGACCTTTATGACCTGCCAATTCCGAAACTTTCATAATGTTCTGAATGATTTCCCTGTTCCCGTTTATTCTTTTATATGTCAAAAGTGGATCACGGCTAGAAAACAAGTCTTTACAGACGAACGCCAGCATGGAACATTATTTTAATTTAATAAAACATATAAGGAGGTGAATTAATTACAAAGCTTTTACAGGCGTCCATTAACGTTAAAACTGTAAATCTCTACTTCAAATTAAAATAAATTTTAACTTCCCCTTTAAATTTACCTAAGATAAAACGAGTTATTTTAACCGCTAAAACATTTCCTAAACTTCGTAAATAAAAAAGTATAAAGTCTTTCACAAGGAATTGCGTTTTCCCTCTTAAGGTCTTTGCCCACTACACATCCTAGGATCGAGTCAGGCACGAAGAAAAAATCGCTCCGGTCACTAATATGCCCACAGCAACGGATGAACCGCGTTCTATACCCGTTGTAACGAATACATAAACAAGTTTCGTAACCGTCTTGCTTTCTACGCCTAAACCGTTGCGGCCAACCACAACATTCCTAAGGTCTTATATTTTTACTAGCCTGGATTAACAATTCTTAGTGTAAACGTTCCTCTTCGAACGTAAGTTTAACATTAATCAAGACAACTTATTTTTTCCAAAAATTACATAATTTACCCGAGTTCCCTGCTAAAAATATAGTAGGTTTGATATTTTTGTGGTGTACTTTTATTTCTCGTTATAAAGGTTTTGTAGTATGCCTGCGAATTTGCTACTGTTTTAACGCTTTTGATTATTTAGCCATCTCCAGTCAAAGTATTGTAGATCAGAAATCTTGAGAGAATGCAAAGTGAAAGTAGGCAGACATGAAATGTTTATACGTGTATATAATAATTAGATCAGTTTGGCAAACAAAATGTGCCAAAATTAAAGACTGATTAATACTTACTGAAAACGGCAGTAAATGTTAATGTCACAATGTTGCAGCCTCCATGGCGGACAATAATAATTAAGGGATGAGCAATCAAATGGTCATAATTGCCAGTTTGTCTGCCGATACTTTTCTTGGTGTTTGCATTGTCGGATTTGAATGTTTCAACTCGCTTTCATACCATCATCAAACTCAGCCAATGAAATACTAAAATATATAGGCGGGACCCAATGAACAAGCAACTTTGGAATATTTAATAAGCTAACCGGCCACATTAAAGCTTGCGTTTTCCCTGGAATCATACCATACTTTTAGACTCAACCGTTTAAACGCTAAAATATACAGAGATAAGGCAGTCCCTTATGATAAAGTAGATGTTAAAGGATTGCTATAACGCAGGACGAGATACACCTATGAACACCAAAAGACAGCCCGAATTTATCTTTACTTTATGCAAGCGGTTTGAAGATTTATTAAATTTAGTCAAAACGTTTATTAATTTAAGAAAAAACAACTCATCCAAGTCCAGTACCAATTCTTTATCTACTCACTACTGAGTTTTGGTTTCTTAACTCCGGTCCACGTAAGTATTTAGGAATAATAAATTGTAGCAAAACGATTTGTAATTTGATACGAATATAGAGTTATTGGGGAAACTAAAATATATTCATGCAAAGGCAAGGAATGTAGTCAGACTAGTTATTGCAATATACATGATACTTATGGAATTATTTAATGAAGTATAGTACTTAGTAATAAGTCAAATACAACTCGAAAGAAGGAAAAAAATAACAAATTTGTCAATCTTTTCCTTGTTCGGATAAAATATGAACAAAATAACTTCACCACCTATTTTTGATAATAAAATTACAACATTGACGGCTGATATCGATCAAAAATAATAAGATGCTTGATTTAATAATTATGAATTTGCCCATAGTTAAAAAGAAGCTATAGAAGCACAAACGGTTGGGATATCTGTCAAAGTGATACATAGTTTTGTTATAATAGTAATTTATATTATATAAAATTAATGTGAGTGGTAATGGTAAAAACGAAAACTACTGAACCGATTTCTATGACTTTCATAATTTGTTTTTATTAGTGCCGTCGGGTTTAGTGAAAATAAAATGAGCGTATAGATAATGGGCGTCAGGATTTACAAAAAAGAAAGATTGCAAGAATTTGTGGCGTACATTTTTCTCAGCTGTCAGCTGTCCAGTCGGCTCCCGGTAGACACACGTTTCCCGTGTCTTTCATATTCCCATTGGAACAGTTAATAGACACAGAAATTACACTAACACTACATTTGCAAAAATGACTGAATCGGTGCAAAACTACAGATACATTATCGTCGTGAAAACTAAAGAATTAGTTTCGCTGATGTAAAAAACGTTTAAGTAAAATTCAATTATATTGAACTAACTTTAGATTTAAATATGTATTTAAAAAAAGTTGAAATAGATGAACTGCATAAATTTTTACAAAACATATTTTTATTATTATTAAATAATTATTTATTATCTTATCCTCTGATGCCAAAACCGATGAAAGTCATAAATATTTAGTTGGCCCGAAAATCATGCAGGTTTTCATATTTTCTATCTATTCCACCTCTATATAATAAACTGTTTACGTTTAATGGATTATTCTTTTGTAACAATGTCAACAATTTATATTAATCTTCCAAACAAAGATATTTGTTTACAGCAGTGGCAATTCGTTACTTGTGAATAATTCTGTCTTTATTAAGATGTCAACCGGTGATTGTCGCGTAATTTCACCTTACGAGTTTAAACTCGGTCGGAACGGTACCCAAATTAGGGGACTTAAAAGTTTGAAGTTTGGGGCTATGGCAGTGTGGGTGAGAGAATCATTCATAGAGCCCTCTGCGAGCATTGGCCAAAGGAAATCCCAGAATCCCCAGTTCGACAACTTGCAGAGAATCTTTCAATAAGCAAATCGACCGACGCAGACCACCATAAGGCAACTGGAAAAAGGTAAAAAAAGCTGGATAAGTTGTATTACTCATGTATTAGACCTTAAACCGAAAAGGACTTTTTTGGGTATAATTGTTATTTGTGATAAAAAGTTAATTCCATCCAGTTAATGCCAACAACATAGATTTATAACAGCTTCTGAATCCTGTCAAAACGATCAATGCCGAATTGTATTGCTCTGGAATTGAAACAATGCGCCAGAAATTGGCATTACTAAAGAAGCCACCTTTGGTCAATCAGAAAATGCCAATTCTGTTATACAAGCTCAGCCCGATGTCTCACATGTGACAACACGAAAACTATTGGATCTTGATTATGAGATTCTGCCTTACTCCCCCTATTCTCGAGATCTCTCGCCTACAGCTGGACAACATTTTACAACATATAAAATAAAAACATATAACATCAAAAGTCGTTAGAAAATGTGTTTACAGAATTTGTTAATAATTATGGCTCAAATTCTATCAAGAAGGTAATAGAGAAGGTGCCATGGGAGGAAGGGGGATTGAGAGGGAAGGCATTATAATGTTTGAAATATTTTTTTTCTTTATTTTATAACTATAAACCTGCATTATTTGCCAGACAAACCAATAGATTGGGGGAAAACCCAATAGAACGGCATAAATAGGTAATTGAAAAAACTCTTTACATTTGTTTTTAATCAAATTTGTTATTTAATACCAAAATGCCAGCTCTCGAGTTTCTTCCCGTTTATAGCTGCATCTCTGTGCGCAAACCCGATAACCAACGGTAATGGCGTGATGTACGATCGGGAAATGGCAATGCTCACTTCACCGTAGTGGGTTAAATGCCAACCGGTTGGAATCGGAGTGAAAAGGCCGGGAAAGGAGAAAGGCTGGATGCACGGAAGGTCCGCAGAAGTGGGTCAGTGGGCAACTAAGGAAGAAGAGGAGAGTAACCCATTTCCAAGAGGTGGCCCGGCCAGGCGGTGGGGCGCGTCCCGCGGTGTATTGAAGTTCAACCGGCGCACGGCGTGGCAGCCCATTCTCTTTCTAATGGCTCCACCGGTTCAAACTTCTCCACCTGCTGTGACCAGCAGAAAAAAAAGGCTCGAATAGACGGCATCAAAACAGATAATCATTCTGTGAGGACCTCCTTTCAACGACTAGCAGAAACGGGTCTGACAATAGACCAAACACTGAGAACAAGAAGACAAAAACAAGATAGCTTATTTTGAATTAAATCTTCTGAACTCTGACACAAGCGGATTTACATCACAGTTAAATAAAATATACTAATTTTATATTATGCTATGATTAACAATTTTTTCTTTATGTAACATCTTTATATGTAATTTGTTTTGTTGCTTTATGTTTAATATTTAATGGACTAATTGACCAAATTCTTCTTACAATTAATTAATCTTGTTTATATAAGATCTTGGTTGAAATGAAAAAGTCAGTGCTAAGAACGGGATTCGAACCAAACACCTTCGTCTCAATACGCCGCTGCTTGAGCTAGCTATCCTGACTTCTATCCACTCGGACTTTGTCAAGCTCGAAATTACAGGCGAACCGCTCCATGGATTTTCCTTCTTAGAGGCTTAAACGAAAGCCCTGACAAATTATTATCATTCATATAATTCAATAATAGTAAGACCTTTTTTAACTTTTCCATTTTCTATCAAACTTCATGCGTCGGTCGCTGTGTACGTCTCTCTGCCTTAGGTCCCAGCTTGAGGAAGAAATGATTTTACAAAAATCTAATATAGAAAGTGTACAAATCGTTGTAGAACTTTTAATGAGATCTAATTTTGTAAGCAAACAATAAGCAGAAGTTTACTGTCAGATAGGGTGCGATCGTTGATTATATTAATTATATAAAATTAACCGATTCAAAAACGATGAATTTCGAAAATCATTAAGGAAGTTACATAAAGCAATCGAAAAAATAGGGATTCTAAAACGTCAAAATTAACCGAACTGCTTTGCAAATCCCTTCCACGATTTATCGAACTTCAATTTTTGAAGTTAAATTCAAAAGGAAGATTTTAAAATATAGAGGCGGGAAGCTATTTTAAATACATACATTTATCCCTTTTGCTTTTCATATTGACGAAATAAACTAACGGCTACAAAGCCTCCCACTCAGAATTGTTTGGTGGAAAAATGAAACAGGGTGTGTAAAAACACTAGTTCCTGATCTACGTCATCCTCTGTTTTTCCTTGGTCACGAGGATTTCGGCTTTAAGCCAACCAGAGCCTGAGCATCGATACCTATATAAGTTCCGAGCTCCTGCTTGTGTACTTTTATTTTTCGACATTATTATTATGGTTCATAATGTATCATAAAATGTATATATATATACATATCTCTGTTGGGTACATACACTTCATTTTTGATTCCCCAAGAAAAGAAAAAACTCATGGGGTAACCTTAATTTAAATTCTATGATAAAACTATGGCGTTATTAATCAAAAATTCCATCTCAATTACGCCCAAGGTGAAAACGTTTTCAATGTAACTTAAAAATATATTGTTATACGTGATATTGTGATACGAAGGTCTACGTGTATCATTATGTCAAGTAACGAAGCATTCCCTTACAGAGTTTATTTTGGAATATTTCAAGTACCGAAACATTATTTATTCACAATACCGTATTTTCCCTCTGAGAAAACGTTACACGACCGACAAGCAATAGTCCGAATACGTTGATTTTGCGCAATGTCTCCCCACAAAATTGTCTTTACGCAACGTAATTTAGTGAAGTGCTGTGCACAGTCATATGCCTCCATTACCGCATAACATCACTGTACCTTTGAGGCAGGCTATGGACTACTACTTTAACCTATAAACGTTAATCTATAACCAGCACGGTTAAAATTCATGGATACGAAATTTTAACAATTTTTCCGCCACTTTTACGCCAAATCATCTAGCTGAATGCTACTAAATTCAATTTAAATTTGAGTTTAAACAATGTTTCGAAGAAGACAGAACATTTTACACTACAAACTGTATTAACGACTTTTTTATTAAGCCCAACTTGAAAATGATGCAAAATGTTGAAACGGTTTGAGAGACCAACGCAGCTATGACAAGGACGATCGATAATGATCAAATTGCAGGTTGATCACCTACAGACGACATAACAAAATTTTACTAATTATATTTAGATAAAAATACATTTATTGAAGTGAGAAGACTCGCTGTTTTGAAATAAATCTTTCTCAGTCAATCAATTTATTTAATCAGTCCTAATTCTCATGTGTAATTGCTTTTCTTGATGGTCTATGATTTGTATAACCTTGATTAAACTACACGCACGTGCAATGTTAACCTTTCTTTTAGCTGTTCATTTTAAACCCCCAAATACACAATATTAGTAATAAGCTAGTGTCTTTTAACGCAGATGGTACTATTGTTTAAATTTAATACCTATTATACGCATATTGCAGTCGTAAACAGATATGTAGTTCGTGATTATTCTCGTCCGCCGTTTTTTATTTAATTTCAGGTCAGTTATCGGCATCCGGCCATCTTTAGTAAACATCTCCTGTGCAACATAAATTTCGCAAATATTCCCTTTCTGAAGTCCACTATTATCTCGTGTGATATCAATTTTCTCACACCACGAGACTGATCGGTCTAAATGATGGCTACGCATTAAGGTTCAAAATGGCAAATAACACAGGAAGAGAGATGTTTAACTATTACAATTCCGGTCAGAATTAACCTTTAAGTGTACAAAATATAAACCCGGCTGTGAACAAATGTATTGAACTATTTGACTACATTTCTTCGCTGTCTTGATCGATTGGCCTCGATGGATGAAATCTTTGTCATACATCAGCCAAAGCTTTTTTTCTTCTAAATAGAAGCGAACAGCAGTAATGATTAAACTGATTGCCTAATTTACATCACAAAACAATTTGTATTAAGCTAACGCCATTGAACTGACACGTCGCCTGACGCAATTTGCCCCAAAGCAAATTCCCCAAATGGTAAAATCTAAAAATCTTCTCGAAGTAAGCCCTCTGTTCAGTCTTGAGAAGAAAAAGGGGCTGAAGCTAACGCAATTTGGGCCCAATTATCTTGCCAAAAGAATAACGATTTACATAAAGATTGCAATGGAACGACTTGGGGGGGAAATGGGAAATTACGTTTTCCTGCGTGAACTGGTATCAACTCGGATCACCTGATCTTTTTCACTTGCAGAAAGGTGATCTATAATTAAATAACACCGCACGACTACCCTGTTTGTTCTGGACAAGAAGGAAACATAACGGTAACGTCTAATGAAGGGCAAAAAATTCAAGCCATCTATTCGAATTCGGAGGACATTTGTTAAGCGAATGACGAGGCGGGTTGTTATACGATTAAGAAAATTATAACACTTCAGCTTGGACCGAAATAACTGTTTTGAACTTGGTTCCTCATGAACTGTGCATATCTAGCCAGACTATTTGTATTATATTTATTCCGTATTCGTTATTTTGGGGAGAAGGGCATCGTGAAAAAAGGGCTAGAGGCGACGGCGGGAATCGAACCCGCCACCGCGGGGTCTACTAGCCGAGAGTCCCTCACGCTTACCACTCGGCTACCGCGGCTCCCAGCCATGAATATAACTGATGTTTTTTCTTTTATTGTTTACACGCATTTTATTCTGAAATTCGCTAAAATGAAATCAGACTAATACACTTCTTTGTTGATTTCAGACCCGTCTTTATACGCTCATTCGTAATAGATTCAACACCCAATAAAGTAGTAGGCTGTTAGACGTTAGATATGTAGTCACGACCTAAAGCCCTTCATTTGTTAGTACTTTTCCAGTGCACAGATAGAATTTTGAATGAAAGGGTTGATTAATTTTCCTTTTTTTAATAACTTCCGGTATTTTTCAATTCAACATAAAACAATACCATAACCAACAGCAACAAACCTAAAAGGGTTTCTAAAACCTTGTTTGGTTCTACCAGTGGATGGACGGGCAGCAGTGCGGAAAAATAACGTTTAGCAATATAATAAATTAAGCGTGCGTTCACGATCTTACTGCACATTTCTCTATTCGAGTTAACATCTAACAAACATCGACTACGATCTACATTTAAAGGTGAGATAGTTATTCGGATACAATTTGCTTGTTTGACGCTCCGTTTACTAAAGTATATATATATACATATATATATAAAGTATATTTTAATACGGACAGTTAATGGTTCGTAATTAAGATATCTAATATACTTACGCAACTATGTTCGGTTGTAATTTTTGCAATTGCTTTTTGTGAAAAATAAAATGTTTTAAAGAGAAAAAACCCTACATTGGACAACACATTTCAAATTTGCAAAATACTTACAAAAGTTAACAAGAAGTCAGCAAGCCTGTGATCCTAACACGTTTGTTTTGTAACTTATGGAAATTAGAATTATTTAGGAGAAGAAAAATAATTATCAATACATAGCACTTGATGTGAGAAAATAAACTGCTAATTTCTAAAGTTATAAAACATGAAATCGTTCATTGTTAGAAATTACTGTCCACGGAATTATTAGTCGTCTTCGTCAAGATTAGACAGGCGCTTATGGTTGCGCTTCTACACAGACGTGTTCTTGTTCCCCGATTAAAGTTTAATCAATAATAATTATAAGGCCATCAGCACTCAAAGTTAGCTCAACATGGCTACAATGTGGGGAAATCGACTGAACAACAACAGGACGAGGGGAAGCGGACTTCGATCAAGTGTAACTACTAAGACGACTTAGCTCTTAAAGCATATTTGGAAAACCCTTCCACTCTTTGTTAATCATAAACTGCTAAGATTATACCTACAAATTGAATACATCTAAAGTACATTACCAGCATAGGTACTAAGCAATTAAGAACTAAGAATAATCAAGGCTTATCAAAGAATTAATCAAATAAAAGCTTTAAAAAATGTTTTGTGCAACCTTAACAAACTTATTAATCTACCATCAATAAAGAAATCATGGATTTCATTCCTTTGCACATAAATTTAGCATTCAAGTCAACATCCACTTTCCAGTTTCACGTTACAAACTATTTAACAAAATTTGTAACTGGGCAATAAAAAAATTTTGTAACAATATAATTTTTTAATGTTTTATATAATTGTATATAAAAACAACTATAAAAATGTCATGGTTGGCATAGTGTAAAGCCAATTGACCTTTGTTTGAAAGTTTTATTTGCACAAATCATTCAACAGTCTGCAAAAAAAACGTCTTATTTTTCATATAATCTCTGTTTTAGGTTGTCAGCTGGTGGGACAATAAAAATTCATGAATATTGTTATGATAATCCTGTTTTAATTGATGTTTCCATAAGCTGCAAATATGTCATTTGCCGTTTTATGCCAACGTTATTCAAAACGATTATGACCAAAAATTTAAGTGAATAATTTATGTATTTACAAAATTCCTAGACACAGATAGAGTTAAGACTTAATTCAATTACTTATTCAATATTCAGCAACGTAAATACTTCTAACAAACAATAGTATAATCATGTTTCAATTTAATTTCAATTTTCAAATAAATAAACTAAAGGCTAAGTTATTTACTATATATTAGATTTGTCTTAATTATTTCCTACCACCTAATCACTACCAATTTAGCTGTAATATGCAAAAGCCACCGTACGTAAAAAGTTCATTATCGAGAGTGCGTACAGTCTCACATGGTCGAAATAACTCGCTCGTGACGAAAATCATTCCAATTTATTTCGTTTAATACCAAAATAACTCCGTTTCGAAGGAGCCCGTTTTCATTTAAAATAACCATTTTACAAGAATTAAAGTCATTTGAAACAGACGACAATAAAATGATAACGCCCCCTTATACATTAACAAGCGAACCTTTTTCTTCTCTCTTCGTCGCAAAGGAAAGAGATATCGTCGAGATGTTCAGAAAAACTATAAAACTATGAAATTGTACTGGTTTAATTTTACCACTCCCCTCCTTTAATAGAGGTTAGAGATTTTACGATCCTTTTTGAAAAGATCGAATCGAAAACGTTTTCCCCGATTGAATGAAAAATAGTGCCAAGTTGTTTGTTTTCTAGTTTCTGCTTTAACAACAATCTTAGGGAGCAACATATCCCTCCCCCTGACAGGAAACAAGGGTGACACTGACAGCTGGAACACAGGATGCCGAGGACACTGGAAAAGGTTTATGGCCAAGTTGAAGTAAAATGCAATATTGCATGTCTGAAAGCGGAAGAGCTATCTGGATATTAACTGAGAAGACTAATTAGACAAATTGCATACCTGGCATACATACAATTTGTTTAAACAGAAGAAAGAAACTGCAATCGCTTGCCAACCTTTTGGCCTTAGTGTATTTAGCTGTCAGCAGGTTTTCGGAATTGAAAACTATTCCAATAGGGGGTCCAATAACTATTACATTTTTTTTTTACGTTAACGGTACTGCTTTTGAGAAAACGTAAGGTTCCCTTTCATCTCGATTAACAACCTAACAAACAAAAGGACACATTGGGGGTATTCATGCAAGATCTTATCTGGTGTTAACTCGAATAGAGAATGCCATGTAAGATAGTGAATGCCATATTTTTTTTGTTCTTAACATGTTTAACGATAATTTTTTCGCAATGCTGCACGTGGCAATTGGTAGAACCGCAAATAAAGCTATTACAGCCCTTGAAGGCTTGTTGGTGTTGGTTTTTATTTGGCTTTACGTTGTAATGCCAGAAGTTAGTAACAAAATTAAACAACTCTTTCATTTAAAATGCTATCTGTGCACTCGAAAAGTACTAACAAATGATGGGCTTCAGGTGGTGACTACATATCTAACTTGTATTCTAACGTTTAACAGCCTACTACTTTATACGTTGGGTGATGTATCTATTACGAATAAGAGTATAAATACAGGTTAGAAATTAACAAAAGAAATGTACTGGTCTGATTTAATTAATGCGAATTAAAGATTAAAAACATCCGTTAAATTCATGGCTGCCATGTGGTTACCAACGCTCTTACAGATATAAATGAGACGATATTTTCGACCTAACATCTCGAACATTGTCCCTGGCCTGTTAGATCGTGCAATGTTAACTAGCCGATTCTTACAAATCTACATCATTTTTCTCGATCTGTCATGCCTAGCACCTAACAGAGTTAACAGGATTAACACAAAGATCGTGAATGCCTCTAATGCATGATCTATGCTGGAGGGGATTAATAAACATTTCAAATACTGTTCGGTTCCCCAATATAAAAAACGCAGGTATGGTATGTAATTCGGCGACGGATACAAGGCGTAAATGAGTTTGTAAACGGTCTAACTGTAATCGACCAGCCGCCAAAACTTGTAATATTTTTTCTTTTCGAAGGAAAATCTCTAAGATTAAAAAAACCATAAAGAACATAAGCTCTTCATAGCTTATCACTCAAAAATTACCACTGACCCCTGAACAACGGGAATTCATCCAATGTCCTAAATGAAAGCAACCTGAAAATCACCGCATGCCTATGAAGAAGGAGCCTATGCTAGGTATAGTTCCGACAGCCCTCTGTGCCCCTGCAATACTTAGAACCACTTGGACAAGGCAAATTGAAACACCTTATAAAACTCTTCTTTTCAATTGTTAATTTTCAAGGAGAGGCATTTTCGTCCGTTGTTTGGCAAAATATTATTTTATTATTTCTAAGGTTATTATTTTATTATCAGTTGTATTGTTGTTGTTGTTATTGGTGGTGGTGTTGTTATCATGTTCTAATTATTTGAAATAATTAATATGGTCAATTATGACCCTAAATATGTGTGTTATTATTATACGTTGTATTTGACCAATCGGCTATCGAATTAAGATTCATTTTTCATAAGAAATAATATAAATTCAGCAACAAACTTTTTTGTATAAAAAATCACAATCCTCTCTACTGCCGTCTTAACATTATTAATATTCGTTATCCAACTATTCGTAATCATATAAATGATCTTTTTCTTTTCGCCAAATTCGCACTCGTAAAAATTTGAATTCGATTCGCCCTGTTTCAATTTGTTAAATGGGTTTCAAACCGACAGTTCAGCAGCATCCGAGGTAGGCGGTACGTTAAACTCGTCCGGTGGTCTAAAATAAATGGATTTTAGTTGAGTGTGGCTAATTAAGTTCTCAATAATCGGTTCATTAGGGCCAGTTATGGTTTCAAATAATCATAGCCTTTTAATGGAAAGTTTTAGTTATTAATTAGGTTACAAAGCTCCCAGCGGTTTATATTGAAACTTTTTAATGGGAAGTCCTAATTGTGATTGGAAATGGATTAAAAAGAAGTGAACACAAATGAATTAAACTGTGGGATGAGTGTGTGAACTTGGGTTCGATTTTCTAACCCGATAATTAATTATTCAACGAACAGCTGGAACTTTTTATTGAAAACAAGAGATCAATCCATTTAACTGTGACTTTAATCCAATCTGGATTTGCTTACCAGAGTCCACCGGTTAAGGCAACTTGAGCTTAACAGTAATCCAGTACAGGCGACAGGCCTAGGGTTGTTAACATATAAAAAAAACCTGTTTAATTCAAGAACAGCACGAAAGAAAGGTAAAAGCCATGTGAAAAACGGCCGACAAACACGACATGAATTGACAACCCCACACGAAAAATAGCTTTACAACTCAAAAGGATTCCATCCTTCGGTTAAATCATGGCACGTTACTCTTCACGATAAAATCGATTTTATAGATAGAAAGGTAAGAAACTAATTACACTACGCCTCAGTTCAATCACCGTTTTGATTTGAACAGGAAAAGTGCACCGAACACGCTCTGTCCCGCAAAAATTGTGAGGACAATTTTCAAGAGACCTTTATAGCACAGGGGATGGAACCATTTTTAAATAACGAACAACCCGGTTGGGTGTCCAGAGGAGATAGGTGTCATGATTATCGGAACGCTAATATATTTAAATTGTTCACACCACCTTCGAATCGATATCTGAAAAAAGTGAGTTGAATATTTAAAATCCTTCACACGCTATCCACGAGAGGGTCAATGGATTTATAAAGCGACTGTCCCCAACATTTGTTGCGATTAGAAAAAATATGACAGCTAGCAATGTCGAGTCTCTTTTGTTGACGAAAACATTACCAATGAATTAATTCACTATTTTCGTGGTCCGCTCGACCAATTAATGTATCACAATTAATTACGGTTTTTAGTTGAGATGAAAAAAAGTTAATGGCACGGAGAGGGATTCGAACCCATGACCTTCGGCTAAATACGTCGCTGCCCTACTATCTCTCTCTCATTTGAAATATGGCAAAAGGAGGGAAAACTCGTAAGGTGAGGTTGAGATGGGGAGTTGATGTCCGAGTGGATTGAGGTCACGATAGCTCAGGTGATAGAGCAGCGGCGTATCTAGCCGAAGGTCGTGGGTTCGAATCCCTCTTCGTGCTATTAACTTTCTTTCATCTCAACTGAAAACCGTAATTAATTGTGATTACCGATGAATGTTCAAATAACCTTTACTGTTACCTTTACGTGCCAAAATGAGTATGTCACATCATATATCCATCAAAGACGTGACTTACCTAGAAAAAAAGGTAATAATTTAACAATTCTGTTATACAATCCGAACAATAAAATGTAAAAAATGTAAAATAACAAAAATTCCAGGTTGGGAAGAAAAACGTCTAATTTACACCAAAGGCAATAGATACCTTGGTAAATCTTTTATTTTTACGAGGGTATTTCAAGGACGAGGTAATACGAACCCTATACCCTAGGGGATCCGGTGTTTTTGTAGATACCATATTGCCCTAAATTCTGTCCTTCAGCGTTTCCGGAATTCAATTTTAAATTTACCACGATAAACTATTCAACCAACGTTATAGCACTTTCGTTTACGTAATTCAATTCTAACGGGAAAAATCATGTTAGGAGAAATACAAATTACTTTCTCTTCCTTTCTTTCAACTGGTCTGTATTATATGTATTACATTTAAATGAAATCAATGGATCAGTGGGTTTTCACTTTTACTTGTTAAAATTCCCTGGAGAAATATTAATTGAATTGTTATTAAACCGTTGCCTGTAATTTTGTTGTTGTACCTAATAACATTTCAACGCAAAATGAGCTATAAAATGCTTTCTTTGTATTTCCCGTTATTTAGCATTATTTACTACTTGGCGTAATACAGTTGTAGGCATAGATATAGAAATTCAATAAAAGAAACACCTAAATTAATAAAAAGAGATGTATGCTGCTGCCTCGAAATTGCATAAAACATGTATTAGGAAGGGTTATGATGGTTGTATCTGTTCTATACAAAAGGGGAATCTACAAGATACTTACACTAAGGAAACCTTATTATTAACACTCCTTTTGAAAACAAACACATATAATAAAAACATGTTGATAAAGAAAGAAATATGGTGGTTGTTGTTCTACCATCCAGTTAGTACTGAATGGTTTAAATAGTTCAAAGTAATGGGTCACTAAGTTTATCATTTTAGGCACTCAAACGAAAGAAGATTTTTCATTTATTTTCGCCATTTTCCCTAAAAATGTATTGAACACAAGCGTCTTTCAGGATGTGTCAGAGGTAAATATTTGAAGCAATTAATTGCGGACTTTCAAAAATATTTTGCCATATAATTTTAAATGTCTACAATTAGAAATTAATTAGTGTTGAATCCTCTGTAGATTCCTAAAAATAAAATACGGGGATGTGGTGACATTGACCCTGATCGGAGCAGCTTTCTAAAGCTATATTTAGAAAGTAGGAGAAAGTGAAACACGCAGCAGCGTGAGGGAAGACATATTTCCCACTACAATACAAACTCGGCACTGTGGATATTTATTTAAACGGGTCTGAAGCTTTGCAAACTATTTTCCCAGAAGATTTTCCCATGTTAATAGGAAAAAAATATTAAACCGGAGTTAATTTAATGGAGCGTCTTTCTTATAGTGATTTTAATTGCATCTCTGTTTCAATTCCTGTGGGATGAAGTGTGCTCACAATAAAATAAGTTTTTGAATGAAATTTTAAAAAAAATATTAAGCATAAGGCTGTGGGGATAATTTAAAATGTAGTATTTTTCTACAGAAAACGACGGTCTGCTAATACAGGACGAATAATTTTTAATATCATTGGATTAAGCGACGATCTAAATTTTTTTAAAATTTGATGTATGTTATATACATATTATTAAAATGGAGAAGTGGTTGTTGAAAACTCCGGATAGCCAATAATGGTTTGCATTAAAAAAAAATCAATTTCATGGAACAACTATTTGCACATGCCGTGATATCGTATTATCCGTTTTCTTTCCGTTAATATTTCACTTTAATTTTCTTCCTCCATTTTTTATGAATCGGTCCTGAATTGGATATATTCCAAAGGAGAAGGGAATTCGCCTTCCATGGTTACATTTTGTTCATTGCGATGGCCGAGGTTTCCACGGAAAAGGGTAGAGAGAAACATATGACTTTCCTGACTGGGGAACCTAAGATTGAAAAAGGGCGGCCCCGACCCTTTTTACAGGGTTGGACGGAGGGGATAAATTGACAAAGAGCAAGGGCCGACTCCCCGGCGTAGTGTTATGTGTCGTAGATAGATAGACGAGGGGGCAAGCGAAGACAAGGAAGAGAAATCATTGTGAAAGGTTTTCCCCGTTCGGGCCCCGGTCGGTTCTTGGACGGAACTTTTTGTTTTTCCCTTGTTGGGCCAGTTTAATCAAACTAGACGGGTAAAAGAGAATCAACGTGGATAGACAGGTTAATAAACGACTCTTCTTTTAGAAATCGTAAAACCGACTGGTCGAAAAATGACATTGACCGTTTCCAATTTTGAAGTGAAAGCAGTTAGAGAAGTACACATCCCTTAGGCGCCCCCGTTAAATAGCATAATCAAGTATTTTCTCTTTCGTTCTCGTTCTTGAACACGAATACGGTGATCGAATAAATCGGTCAGTGGTAGGAAAGTCCGGTTCAAAAACGCTAATTCACGCGGTGATTTGCTTGCTTTATCTTTAAACGTATGCTACATGACAATTAAATATTACAATCAATAGCTTTAACTGCTCAGAAATGCAACGAACAAACTCCGCAACGAAAACACCAGGAAGTTCAGAATTAGACCGTTAATATAGTCAAAAGATAAGTTCCCTAGGTATTACTTTCCACAGGCAACTGAACAAATAGATAAGAGCACCTTCAAAATAGAATTACCCAGAAGGTGGCGATGAGCCGAAACCGTTCCGAATTCACTACTATCAGAGAATAAGAGTACAGATATGGTCAGTCAACCGACTAATGGAACCTCCCTGTTAATAAGTTATCTTAAATTCTCAGTAAAATTTGAATGAATTCAAGTGAGTTTTTATCATTTGTCAAGCACGCCAGTAATTTAACGACTGAAATTAGTTGAATTTCTGTGAAAATTAGTTTGCTATGCAACAGTATCAGCGATAACGCATGAAAAACTGCATAAGACAAACAGCATCAGTCAAGGCAGAGGTTAAACATCGATGAAAGACCAGGGCACATGCCAAAACAAATTTACACCCTAAAAAAATGAGAGTGAGGTATGGACCACGTATGGTGGTCCACGGCTGGAATTATTCACTACTCCGTTTAGCATACAGAAGAGACCATTATCGTACTGCAAGGAAATTGACGAAATGGATAACACCATTACTCAACAAATCTGCATGGTAAATCGCAAAGGTCCTATCCTCCTTCAGGTCAACGCCAGGCCTAATGATTCAAAATATGCTGTAAATAAATTGAGAGAGCTTGGCTTTGGAGTTCTTCACCATCCACCCACAAATTCTCCACACTTTCACCTGTTTAAGAATTTCGACAACTCTGAATCGTTTTCAGATTCAATTATCAATTACAGAACAGATAAATGCAAGCTCAGTCGCAGCCAATATCATTAATCAAATTCAATACAGATAACATACATATACCATTACATTACTTTTCATACATCAAATATTTTTCGCATAGTCTAATCGTCCAACAATCTAGGTTTCCTTTTCACATTTATCCCTTTCTATATAATCCTGAAAGAATAAACTGGCCGAAACATAACCAACACATTGTTTCCCTTTGTCGGCTCTTGTCACCTCAAAGAAGCCGACGACTTACTTCTATACCCACTTCCTTCCCCACCCCTTCAAAATCCAACTTATATAAACGTTAAGCAAGAAAATCTCACTGGCACTCTCAAAACGACACGCAAGAATGGCACACTTACACAGAAGACAAACACTTTGAGCGAGTAGAAATACTTTGATGAAATATAAAATATATTTTGCATTGTATAAGTTCACTTTTCCTCATCCTGTATATCTAAATGTAAACTATGTTTGTAAATCCCAGGCCCAGTAGATGATCGATCAATAAAAGATCGAAACGTTGGCACCATAAAGAAAATGTTTTTCTGATACCTACATCACACCAGACCGCATCTCGCGATAGCTGAATAGCTATTTATATTGTGCTCTTTGAAGTTTAGACGGTCATAGAGGTAGAATGAAAGAAGAATCAGATTGAAAGCTATTTCGATATTGATTGTTTATGCAATTTCTTTACACGGTCTTTGCGTTGGTTGAACTCAGGTTGAAATGCCCGTGATATGGCTATACCTGTTTTGGAGTTACGCAAATCGGCTAAAACGTAAGGATACGTGATTTCTCGCATGTTTATCTTCCTAATTTACTATCCCAACTAAAGAAATCAAACGGGAAAAAGATATCAACGTCTTGAGAACTTTCGGAATCCGGACGCTCATAAGCGGCGAGTCGCTGCTGTGAGACTAATGCAATAGGGTCGTAAACATGTCACTCGTCTTTTATGGCAGACATGACATATTTCCGACAAGGAACAACGTTCTCGGCTGTGAGAACATGGCAATTCTAATAGACTTTTATGCATTGGTTCATTTTATTTTGGTTCTTTTAAGAAAGTAGGTTGAAATCATTTTGCGGGGGTGGCAATTTTAAATAAGTCCAAACAACACAAAAAGCGAAAGCTGGTAGATTGTTGGTAGTCCCGACCGTAGGTCATGTTCAATTTGGCTACTATTGTCAACACAATAACTCGAGATCTCGCAACGATTTCACATATTTTTCGAAGTTCAAAGTAAAGTAACATTTCATTGTAAGATTATCTTGTGTACAAAAATCAGTCTTTCAGCTTGTGAGTTCATTTAATGAGGTTCATGTCTATTTTGTACCACTTTTAATTATAGGTCTTGTAAAAATGTACGGTGTGGCTTATTATGGATAGTCATTGCAAAATCAGGATAAAAGCATATGCCAAGTAGATGGGCAGTTAACCTTCCTTACATATCCGATTAGTGTAAATTCATATGTAACCATCTAGAAACCAAATCCGTACCATCTCTGAAAATTTCGTAAAAAATGGTTTAATGGTTTCAAAGTTTTACCGGTTAAAGGTTAAAACGAAGTTAAAAGTTACGAAGTTAAGTTAAAACGAATTGGCCACAGAAAGACGGTCAGACAGATAGACAAGGAGCAAAATTTCTTTAGAAAGGTCTGAAACGCAAAATGCGATTGGACATAGTGATTTTCGAGGCCAAATCTTTTATAGACTTCCCGTATGAATACAAGGCTTCCCTACCTTCGTCAGTTCGGGCACAAAAAAAGAAATTAGTGAATGCAATTTGTCGGCAAAGCCGAAATGTATGTTTACCTAATTGCGACGAGTGACAACAGGTCACGCCATGGCCGTTGATCGTCTGCCAAAATACAAGTATATTAATTTCAGTTGGGCCAAATGTGTTCATGTTCTTCTTAGGCTTAATTTTCCTTGGGAGCTGTTCAGTTTTTAAACAAGCCGGTTTGAACAAGCGGAGTTTGAAATGGGATTAGATCTACCCGTTAATACCGTCCCGACTCCTCCCTCTACACTTTATATTCAGTTGGCTTTGATCTTTTTTATCATTACTAAGCCCATAGCATTGAGATATGTGGCGAAGCCCCTTTCTTTACTTCCTTGGATTGTGTTTTTCTCTGGGTTTTACTTCAAACCTGTGAGAAAGACTTTTTAAACGTTATTTTACAGAATTCATTTCATAACTGAACAGAGCAATTTGGAGGAATGCATTTGACAATGGATTTCAAAATCCAATCGTTTTCAAAATAGTGTATTCTAATCAGTAAATATTGGCTTTTATTGGAATTATCTTCGATCAGTGAACTATCGATTCGATCATCCCATTTTTCTCTGTCCCTTATTCTACGTTTTACTTTAATAGAAGACTTTTTGGTATTTTTCAATGTTGTCAATTGTTTTTCTTCTATAATATTTCGAATGTTCTGGTCTCTAACTTCAACTTACCTATTTCCTGTCAAATTTAATTAATTTCGCTTTTTGATGAGATGTGTTTACTTATTACCCCATCACCTATAAGTTTTTATAAAATATGTGTAATATTCAGTGTTGTAAAATTTCTAACAATACAGGAAGTTTAATTTTTTTTTAAAGAAAATAGTATTAAATCAATGATGAATTTAATATTAGGTGCACTTTAAAAAACATACAAATAAATTTGAAAAAATCTTGAGTTTTTGCTGTTTTAATTAAGATCACAGCATTAAAATCTCGACGAAAAACATTTATATTTGGTGTTATTTTATTATTATTATAATACATGTACATACAATACAAATCGAAAGTTCTCATTACAATCCATTCCCTTTTCGGACACAATAATGATATGAACGTGCACTTCAAAACTTTCCTAAGTTCCTCATTCCCACGGTCTCATTCACAACAATCCCCTCCCCAAAAAACAGAACAGAACTTATCATTAGTTAGATAACCATTTATTGAACCATTGAACTTATTGTAATGACTTCTTCAAATTAGCACAATTGCGAAACCCACCCCTTTAAGACGTCTAACTTATGGACTGTTGTTTTATAATAGAAGAATATGAAAATGTCAAACATTAGACATGTTGAAGTTCAGAGGCGTATATAAGGTTGAATGATAAAGAACAGTTTTTGAAATTTCTCTAAGTGTCTAAGTGACAATCTCGACCTTTGACCGATAAAGCCGGTTCGTCAATGATCGCTTGTTGGCCTTGGTGGATGCGTTCTTTAATGGATAGAGTGCAATAACAGGTGAGACGATAGTCAGGTAAATCAAATATGTTTATTGGATATTTTACGTGGTTTTGATAGATGAACGCATTTCGACAAGGATTAACGCTCATTGTACTCGATAAACCAAAAAAAAGAATGGTAACTCTCATAAGGCTGCAGGAGTCCGATGCGTCGCCGAAGACTCTCGTCACCAGTTTCCTTACTAAACAAGCAATCATATACTTTTCCACTTGGGACCTGCCCAAAACGATTCAGTTAATTGATTCTTAACGCTTTCAAACTTCTGAAATGAGACGAAAGAGGGGAGAGGAAGAACGCCCTTAGTTCTCCGGCCGAGAGACAGGGTTGAATGGAGCGTGAAAAGCCAACTGGATCATGAAATGTAATTTACAAAATGACGATCCATTTTTAAGGCGCATTATGCCACCTCTTCATCCCAGGGCCGTCCATTTAAGTATTTGGTCGTTAAAAATCGCTATCCTTAGAACAATTTGTCACCATTTAAGCAGATAAATAGCATTTTTTAATATTTCCACTGCAGTTCTGTGGCCGCAAAACAAAGAACAAAAACTTATATTTGTATATATAAATTTAACTTTACTAAGTCAATAAGAAAATGAGGAAAAACCAGAAGCTCAGTTTAAAGATTTACCTGTTGATCGATGTGAAAACCTTCTCGATGGCATTGGTTTCAACGATAATAAACCAATTTTAACTCGACTTTTTCAATTGTATTTTTAAATGTAGAGGTATTCAATATGTTTGTTAGATGGTAACTCGATTAGAGATATGCCCAGTGAGATGATGAACGCTCTTTTTATTTCTTAGCATGTTAAACGATAATTTTTCCAATTAATTAAGGTTTTTAGTTGAGATAAAAAAAGTCAATGGCACGAGCGGGATTCGCACCCACATCTTCGGCTAGATACGCCGCTTGAGCTATCGTGACCACGATCCTTTCAGACACCAACCTCTCATCTCAACCCCACTTTTGAATTTTCCCTATTTTTTCCATTTTTCAAATGTCATGTAATCGGATTGGATTCTCGGCGACAAAAGAAATGGCTGCGGAGAGCTTTAGTGAAGTATACTTCATTTTAAATCATCAAATTGTAGGAAACTACTAGAAGTTGTTGTTACATATTTTTCGTGCACCTTGTTGACAGGATACTCAAATTCTTTACATTTCTAGATTTTATTAATTCGCCTTTTCCTACGCCCTCACTAAAGTCCCTCTAAGTTTATTTTTATCCCCTAGCACCACCTTAATTTCTTAGCAGCTCCCCTCACCTTAGGAGAAGCAATATTTGCAACATGCGCTCGCCTCAACTAAAAGGGGGTTGGAGCGAAATGGCAATAACAGATACACTGCATCCATTCCACGAAACGTGTTTCCTTTTATATTGAACAATATCACAGTTTTTGCCATTCGTTATTTTTTACAATAACCATAGATAAAAATAATAATTAATTGAAATAGGCATATTATTTCACATTGAAAGTAATCCTTATTTTACTTCAGTCTTGAATAACTTAATACTGCACATAAAAAGGAAATTTGAGTCTTCCCAAAAATAAATACAATAATTGAGTTGCTTCAACATTTATTTAAAACACAGTAAATATTTAACAGTCTATATTTAAATGCCTCTTTGCAATAATTTATAAACACAGATTAATTTTTCCGATTAATGTATTCTAAAGCTAATCCATGTTCCAGTGTAAGCTCTAAACCGCTTAGGGCGTATATCGACAGCCTTGTACCAATTCCTATGAAGTGGAATAGACTGTCATTTTAATAGGTGAGCTATAAATCGAACAACATCAGATGTTGAGTTAAAATAACTCAATTTTAAAGATCAGCGTTCTATAAGCTACCTTTTCCCTTCCACGTTTCTTTCTTTATTTTTCGCTGTAATAGAAAAACTTCACGCCCAAATTTCAATACAACCTATGCTAAGGAACAAAAATAAACTATGACAACAACTTCTTTTTGCTTAGTTGTTAAGCCATAGCAATGGTCTTTATATCTATTTTTGTATATCACTTGGTAGGTCACCTTGCCCGCCACGGAGGGGACACATCCATAGGACTCTGAAAGTCAGCCAAGCCCAACTCAACGGGCTTCTCTCGCTATTCAACTATTAAGGCACGCATTTGGTAATGTGCATTCAGCTTATGGCCAGTCTACACTTATGAGCCATGACAGGCCTATGTACTGTGCCAGCATGGCCTTCATGAGCATATAAACGGTATCCGCATAAATGAAAATCAAACAAACCCATCACTGTAGAAATGCTGAAACCCGTCTTACAGTCCAAAACTACAGATACAGTAATTACACTAGTCGATTGATTTTCTCATATTTCTTAAGAAAATTGATAATAAATGCCTAACTTAATAATTAATTATCAGAAATACACGTTACTCGTGAATACGTAAATTCTTCTTATAAACAGTAAACCAAATTGTTAAAAAATTAAACACTTTCTCCTATCAAAACCGTTCTCAAGATTTTATTGCACTCCCACATAGCTTCATAAATTGAATTACATATTTATCTAGCATGAAACCTAGGAGGAATTTCGTTTTTCCACCGTAAGACCCAGAGTGAGCGTTTGGGGGGATATCTTCTTCGGCGACCTACTCTTCCGGCTTAACCCCCCCCCCAACCACCTTCTTTTCAATCGGGTAGGGGAGGTAATCCTACCTCCACCCCCCCTCTTTCTTCCAATTCAGTAAGAAGCTTAACCCTCTTCGGGAAAAAGCTTTTTCCTACTTTATGTTGTTTACTTATTTCCCCTCAATTTTATCCGTAGATATTTCTATTCCTTTGTTATTTCTATCGATGTAGTGCCCCACGTCTGTTCTTATCCACAATACAATATTTGAAGTCGTTCATTATTCAACCCCATCGTATGTAACATTACATTTATTAAATTTCCCTCACGCGAAGAAAAGTATATATTATTTTCCTTCGAAGACGCAATTCAAGCCTTACGACTGTGAGAACGTTTTGAGAAAGAGATATAGAAAAGAATAAATTTCTGCGGTGTAACTTATTCGTGTCGTCGCAAACATACATGTCATCTTGCAGCATGTGTATATGTATAACATATTTTATGTAAAAAGGCTAAACACCTAAATTTTCACAATCTCGCGTTTTCAACTTCAACAAACTAAACTGCTCGAACTTGAATACGGATATTGCCAATTTTAAAGCATTTACTTCCCCAAATTTTTGTTTTATTTTTATTATAAATTGCATTAGAATTTATTGGAAATTATTGTATTACCGATGAAAATTTTAATTGAGGGATTTTGAAAAATAAGAAAATAAAAGGTTTTTAATCCCATAATTCTGTTTATTGGACGCAATAATTTTTTTTAAACAATTAACACGATGCATTTCCTCTGTTAGTTAAAACCTTAGTGAACCTGTTAATAAAGTCACTAATTTCATAACGCATTGCACTCCATAAATGTTGCGCCGCTGCACTCAGTTGTTGCAAGTCAACTGGTTACACATAATGCCCGAAAAACGTTCTTTGTAACGCAACCCACGTGTGCTCAATGGGAGTGAGGTCTGGAATCAATAGGGAAAGGGTCAATAGCAGCCAATATATGAGGCCAATTTCCCCCTTTGTGTTGATAAAGTTCTTGCCTAAACATTTTGCACTTCATTTGCACTACGCAAAGGATTGCGTCTTGCAGCAATGATAATATTTCTGTCCTCCCTAAGCGTCCTGCTGCGGTAAGATCTACTACCAGCCCCCCCCCCCTATGGGCACTTCCACCAAAGCCCGGGAGACCCCCTCTGAGAAGGGGGAATCCACATGCCGGTGACCTCGATTACTCATTCTCAGCGTAATAATTCGTACTTCTGGTTCAAGATGATGCCTTTCCATGGATAAAATGGAGAAAAAATGGGAAAAGGTGTCTGTTTACAAAATGATTACATGTTTAGTATTCTTAAGTAAATCCGTTATTAAACATGAGGATTAATAATTGTTTGTATTTTCTATTTTCTGTTAGCAAATTAACACGAAAATATCGGTTAATTTAGTTACAATTGTAGGGATAAGAATATATTACAAATATTCATTTTTGAGTAGTTTATTTGAATAGTAAATAATTCGTAATAAATATGTCCTATTTTCCTTTTTTTTTTTTTTTTTTTTTTTTTTTAATGGAAGTGTACTCTATAGGAGTACTGTTGGGAGAGGTTTAATCGTAATTATTTCTCCCTGTCTAGTTATCTGGTCCGCAGTCGCACTCCAGTAGAATATGTCCAAAAATGACGCCTTTGGAAACAAAAATGAGGCTGATTTTCAGATCAGCAGCGACAATAGGAGGTCCGGAGATGACCAATTTCGTACAAAATGCTCTAAAACCTGACTTTATTAACCGTAACGTCTTGGTCTGAACGAAAGGAACCAGTCGGACCGAATCTCCGTTCAACCATTGACTCCTAAAGCGCGAAGATCCTTTTTGTTAAATATTTCTTGACGGGGAGAACAGGCCATGGGAAAATTGAATCAAACTTAACATTCCTTACCCATACTCAAGATACTGCCCAAAAATAATGAGTCGGAAGTACCGAGACAACCCGACCTAGATCAGGGAAGAGAAGATCAATTTGTCATGATTTCGATTATAATGTTACACCTAATTCCAGATTAGTAATCAATAGTGGAATCACATTTGTAACATTTTTATTTTTTATTTCTAATTAAACTTCCTTAATTTTAGAAATTGTCTTATGAAATTGAATTTAATCCCGATTTGATTCCGTTCTTTCTCAAACAAATTTGTGATACCTTTCTAATATTTTTTTGTTCATTTACATTATAAACAACTAACACGTGGTAACTAAGCCAAACGCTGACATTAAAAGGATTTACGAAATAGCGCAGAGGCAAATCGCAATATGTTGTCACAATGCACTTGGGCACACATAGGACGATTAGCGTGAATACCATGCGAAATTAACTCCATATTCCATTAATAGAATGGCAGGGGTTTTTAGGACAACAAGAACCAAATCTACAGAGAAATTTCATTAAATCTCACACAAAAATAAATTAAAAACCGGAACAAAATTATACTGCCTTAATATTTGTATATTGGCGGTGCTAGTTATAACAAACATAAGCACGTGGTAAATGAAACGAGAAATAATGAATAGCCAATACGAGAAGTATACAGACATAAAATCTGACATATCAACATGTAAATAAAATATCTAAACAAGCAATAATACACAGGAAGTGAAAAATAAAAGAAAAATCTAAATCATATTATGCTCCTAGTGTATTAACTAAATAACTGGATGTAAAAAAAGGTATTGACTTTTAATTCTCAATGACTTTTAAAAAGTATTAAAAAAATTTGGTTTCGTGTAGAAGTTCTGATGAAAATACAAATTATTCAGTAATTTCAATTTTCAAAGTAAATTTTAATTAGATAAATTATAAAACTAACGACTAGGGGAAATATTTTACGGCCTAAAGCACCCCTCCAATTTTTTTGTTATTACTCTGTCATTATACAGAAAGTGGTACAACGGACGGAAGGGGATGATCGTCGAGGGTATGGGTTAGCGATAGGAGTTATCTGCCAAGTATGCTTTTGTGAAAAATTACAGTGAAGATAATTCGACACCGGGGAGGAAGTAAGATCGTAAAGGGGTTACCGCGTTAGTAAGTATGAAACCGATATCACGCCCATTATTCTATATTCAAATTCTTTTGAAAACGAGTTTTCTCAAATAGTTTATAATCCAGACTTATTCAATTTCTATTAATATTCAAAACCATGCAGATTTATACGACCGGTATCAATTTTATTCTTTTTTATATGTATAGGCTATAAAAACATTAGCACACAAATAAAATGCTGAGATGGACAGCCATTATTCTTTTTCAAATGGATTTATAAATTATAATTATACACGCAGAAAAAAAGCTTTGAGTGAGTAGAAATACTTTGGTTGAATATAAAATTTATTTTGCATTGTATAAATTCACTTTTCCAAATGCTATTGGTATTTTCTAAATGTAAACTATGTTGGAAACTTTGGCACGCGATAAAGAAAATGTTTTTCTGATACCTGCACATCACACCAGACCGCATTTGTCGATTTCTGAATAGTACATTATAATTCGGAAATAATTAAAAAATTTTTAACAAGATCAATGGTAACCAAAATAAAAAAAAAACCTTTTGTACACTAAACAGTGATTACTGCGTATACTGTAATAATAACTGCACTGAATGAAAATGGGATTCAACAAATATTAAAAACGAACGTTAAATACTCCTCTCAGAACGTCTAGGTTTCGTAATTAAAAATTACTTTATTGTAACACAAATATGTTTATATGTACAAGTGAATTGCGATCTCCATTTATTCTGAGCGTCTTTGTTTTCTGTGAAGATTATTTTTAAATAATTCCGTATTAAAATTAGAAATAAATAGTAGTGAGTACATTTTGAATAATTCTTTTATGGCGTTCCTTACTTCTAACAAATAATATATTATAATGATTGTTAAAAAATTGTTTTTTGTACCTGGCAACATTTCGAAACAAATTTTGCATTAAAGGGGATTTTAGAAAAAAAAATTTACCATGAACCAACTATTAATATTTAGGAATGTATTTCTTATTAGTTTACAGTTGAGCCGATTGTTATTAAATACGTTGCAGAAGAGCGATCGTATTTTTTTTAATGATTATTAGGGTAAAATCAGATTTTTAGCTAATTTTACTCTGGTTTGAGATATTATTGGAAATTTGGACCTTCAATGATTAATACATTGTATTATAACTTTCGGCTATATTGGCATTACACTGTGCCATGTAAATGTTCATACGAAGTTCTCAATAAAAAATTAATTATGTAATAACCGTCGTTTATCTAGAAAATCTACATAATTTTGTTTCATACCATCTATCATACGAAGGCCTCTCCACTTCGTCATAATTTTCATTTCATCTCCCTCCACACTGCTTTTGCGTTTTAACTTCATTTTTCAAGCGGTATAGACTTGCTTTTCTTTGACTGATAGGCATACAATTCATTCTTCTTTCCTACATTATTGATGCACTTCTTTTCATTTTTAGCGTGATAATTTTATATTTGGTTTCAAAAATAGAAATCGTGAGTTTGCGACGGTTAGAAAGGACTTAGACATTTGGACCTGAATGTGTGAACTAGCGAGCGTACAGGTGGTTATTTGTCCAAGTAACGTTTCATTTTCCTTTGTTTTGCCATTAAAAATAACAACCGCACGAGCATTAATACCACAGGTTATTATTTGATTTGTCTGGTGTTTCAGGAACTATTTGGTTTAGGTTTCCACGCTTGCAAAGGTTTCCAGATGGTCTTAATATTTGTTCTTGATTGTTTATAGGCAAAATCTTCGATTTGTCTAGAATGTTACTCGATTCTTGCGTTGAATATGTACAAAGCTTTAGTCCAAAAGATCGTTAATTAATAATTATTTAGAGGTCGCGAGATGCGGTCTGGTGTTGAGTAGGAAAACTTCATCTTTTCATAATTGTGTGTTGTAATTACTGAAATATCTAGGGCAGTATATTGGCAGAGGCCTTTAGCCATGATATTATACTTTGTAAATGTATTTCGTCTCAAAATGTAATTTGTATACGTTATCTTTCTTAAAATAAAAGTATTTCAATTGAATCAACACAACAATATTAACAGATTTCCATTGACTATTTGGTGGTCTTTTGGGCCATGCCATTAAATTTCAAAAACAACTTTCATTTTATGTTAATTAAACTTGTTTTCCATAAAATAGTTAAGCTTTTTCATAGTTATTACGCCTTTTGTGTACATACATGTTACTAAGTCGTTCTCGAGACTCCTCCTCAGTAACGTACATTAATATTTAACAATTATTGATTGACAGATCGGTAGCCCAAGGAAAAAATAGTAAAATAAAATAAATAATTTTACATTAAATTACATATTTAAACAATTGTATTCTTACAACTTGTTCTTCATACAACATCAACAAACAACTAGTGTTTTTAATTTTAACTTTTCTTTTCTTTTGGCTAGAGATGGATTTATTTCTTGCATTGGGAAGTTGTTATTCATTACCACTTTTTGCCGCTTATTTTTTTATTTTTATTTTTATTAAATATTGCCTTTGAATCTAGAACATTAATATATGTTGTTTCTAACCATTCAATTTTTTGTTATTTTCTTGATCCAACGTTTTTCATTTAAATGATTTAACACTCTTTTTTAAAAATTAAATTATGTAAATGACTAATATTATGACTAAACAA
This sequence comes from Cimex hemipterus, assembly GCA_039619505.1. Taxonomy (NCBI): domain Eukaryota; kingdom Metazoa; phylum Arthropoda; class Insecta; order Hemiptera; family Cimicidae; genus Cimex; species Cimex hemipterus. The sequence continues at coordinate 35,419,406 of CM077103.1, read as the reverse complement.
TTAACATTAAATCGTGTTTATTTAATTTATATATGCTCCTATCTAGCCATAGCAATATGTACCTGAAAATAATGTATTAAATAACACTGTTTATTACCACCCTGGTCAACATCGTTGCTATAGTAACTAGTTGCTATAGTATAAATATAGAATAAGAAGTTGCAAAAGTTCGTTTCATTTATTTCAATATATTTATTAGTCTCTTAATTTTTTCTGCTTAAAAATACAAAAGTCGAATGAAAACCTATTAATAATCTTTTTATATATGCTATTAAAAGCAAATCAATACAGTTTAAGAGGAATTCCTAACGAAGAGTTAACTTGAAAAAAAGGGCCGTAAATGTCTGATGAATTTTTGTATTAATTTCTACAGATAAGTATTACTGTTGCAGAAGTGTAGTGTCTGCGTGTCTACGATTATGTGCAAAACCATACGCCTTTTGGCATTAATAAAATGTTAAAAGAAAAACTAGTTAATTTACCACGTGCAATGCAAAGTCTACACATACAGTTATCCAGTGTGTCGCAAGCAGGAATTGCGCTTACTAAAAGGCTGTGACAGAGTAGATTCAAAAAATGACTCGCTGAAAATGAATCTCGCAATGGCATACCCCTCTCCTAAAGGTCTGCATGGGACAGATCGGAGTTAGTAATGTACGACTGTTATTGCGATACGTCAAAGGTCATGGAACGATTCCTCTATTCGTTTATGATAGGTTTCGTGAAAGATCATTTCGTCAGCGTTTTGAAAGGAGTGGTTCCCATGGCAAGCACGCTTCTTCTTAGCCCGTTGTTCTTAGCACTTGCCTTCTCTAAATGGCGCATGGAATGCCAAGTGGTAACTTGCCCAATTTCGTTCCGAAGGAAAGAAAAGGGACCAGTTTGCAAACGCAAATAAGCATGTTTTTGCCTGATTCCCATTTCCCTTCCCAACGCCCCTTTTGGTCGTAAAGTTACTTCGCTAAAATCACGGTCTAATCGACTAATTACATTTCATAACAGTCGGGGGCAAGGCATGTACGACTTTACAGTTGAAATAACTACATTTAATAATTTTTAATTAATAAATGCTCATGATAAATGAACTAAATTATCTGCAATCAAGAGGTAAAGAAGCCCAACCATTAAAACCAGCATAATTCTTATGTGTTTATAAACCATTTTAATACGAATGCAATTCATTCACCTTAAGTATAGAAATTTTAAATATTCTTCAACCCACAGAGAAATTTCGTCCTCTACTCGTCGTTTTCCTCTTTCCTAAAAAATCTACTTCCTATCTGGTTTAAGAAATAAATTTCTGATTGAATAATTCTACATTATATGAATGCAATTCGTTTTGTTAACGTTTTAAATATACCAATTACTTCGAATTTTAAATTAAAGCAAATAACCCTAGCCAACTAATATACGGTACAACAGAAAAAAAAGTTCCGCAACAAAACAATAAAATACTCATTTACCCATGAAAATTGGAATACAACAGCAAGATTTAACTGACTACCTGATAATTAAGACTCAATTTCTCATTTGCTATATTATCTGATATTGTTTATGGTAACTGTTGCTACTAATCAACACACATTGTTTATTGTGTACAGCCAGAGATCATCACAAAAAAATACTTTTAAACGAACAAGTTGAAAATTGAGTCAAATTCACTAATTTCGTGGTCCGTTTGAAAATTAATATATTTCGATTAATTAAGGTTTTTAGTTAAGATAAAAACGAACCCAAAACGAATCCCACTCTCGCATTGACTTTTTTTATCTCAACAATAAACCTTAATTGAAATTGAATTCAAACATAAATAATTACGATTCATTGCCTATCCCATTTGAAATCATTGTCTATACAACTAAAACCTTCGCCATTGTTAGAAGTATCCATAAATTCAACTATTACTGCCAATCTTTAGGTCATCATCGGGGCAAAATTATCTTCACTATACCTACATATTGACTATTTTTAACCATTTTTACTCGCGATCTCTAAATTCCTTGAATACCTCATCCTAACACAGGGCTCGTCAATCGAAATTAATAGGCGACTTCTTCATTGAATTATTTTCTCGTTTGAAGAGAGAAAAAAGAAAGCTTCATTAAGTTTAATCTGTAGACCGATCTAAATTCTCCTAAAACCTCCCACCATCAGTATTTAACGGTGAACCGCTGTATTTAAACTTTTTTCTGATGGACACTTAAGGAAACATCAGCAATTTCGCATTTCTTTACTGTTAGGTACGAACCCACACAAAAGGTCGGTTAAACGTCCTACACAGCCGAACGGCACCACGCCCTCGAACTAACGGTCTTCGGAACAGTTTGTTTTTATTTATTATATTCTGAAACGGAAAGGGGCTATTGTTCAGGTGGAGGTTTTTCATTGTTCCCTCCCGGAACATATTTGTATCTAATTCAAGTACATGGGGGTGAGAGAACAAGTGTCTTCACCAATTTCGCTTGTCTGTTTAACGAATAAATGGAAGCGTTTTCCACTGTGCTCGTAAATGCTTGTTGGTCTGTGGGAAGATGTCTATTACAACGAAATTATCACTGAAACACAGAGGAGATAGCGAGGATGACAGGAATTAAGATAGTGTTATGTTGTATGATGTTTCATAGTCATTCTATAGTTTAATTAAATGTTACTTTAAACAAGCGGCTATAGAACTGTTGAGTGTTTTCTATAAGTTTATTCTACAATACTATATTGGTAGCGTTAACTAACTTTTATAACTAACTTAATATTTGTTTTAATATATTCTCAGGTTTCTAGCTCTTAAAGCACACACATTATATAACAACATTGCCAAAACGAACGATAGACCAGATATAATTTAATCTAAAGTTAGGGAAATTTATTTATTTAGTGTAAAGCCCGCTGAAGAAAACCGAAATTAAACATAATTTAATTTCACATTTGTGTTAATTAATTCATTTCAGACACCAGCACCCCAGGGTGTAGAGTAGTAGAGCTCTGGTGTTGCGAACCCTCGTGAAAAATAAATTAATAAATAGGCTTGATCTTAAATGCTAAAAAAACTTAATTATTACACTTATATATGTTTTGCTTTTAAAAGAACAAACGTAAGCTTAAAAAGTATTTATTTCGGTGAACCCTTGAACGTCAATTAGTACCTCAAAGGCTGATTGGATTTTACAGGATTTTGTGAGCGGGTGGTGTTAATTAGGTTTAGTAATTTTTGCAAGAAAGTCCCAACTGGCATATAACTTTCCTCCTGGTGTTATTACTGGTGATTATTATTATGAAGAAAAAAAACAGTACACAGCCACTTTGTTCCATTGGTTATTGGTTATAATTCAATTCTTTTCTGGGACAAGACCGTCAAAAATATTTTCCACTTGGGCTTTCTTTGTAGAACAAGTCTAAACGTACCAAAAACTCTACGCTTTTATATTTATCGTCGAACATGGATGACTGCGAGCTAATTCCACAATCACGTTACTCAATCTCAAAGGGATTAACGGAAAACTAGTGCACTTTCAAACAGTGTTAATCTAAAAACCATCAGACAACTCATAACATTGAGTATTTGTTTATTTTCCTTGGGTACAAAATCTTACAACGCAGTTGTGGAATCTTAAACCTCACTGAATATTTATAGAGGCTGCATCTCTAACAGAACCATTAGCAGATATAGTTATCAAAAATTTAAAATCGGTCAGAATTAATTAAGGTTTTTAGTTGAGATACAAAAGTCAATGGCACGAGCGGGATTCAAACCCACGATCTTCGGCTAGATACGCCACTGCTCTACCACTTGAGCTGTAGTGACCTCGATACCACTCGGACACCAACCTCTCATCTCAACCCCACCTTTTGAATTTTCCCTCCTTTTTGCCATTTTTCAAAAGTCGTGTAATCGGATTGGATTCTCGGCGACAACTGAAATGGCCACGGAGAGCGTTAGTGAAGTATATTTCATTTTAAATCTTTAAATTCACTAATTTCGTAGTTCGCTTGACCAATTAATATATTATAATTAAATAAGGTTTTTAGTTGAGATAAAAACTTAATTAATTGTAATATATTAATTAGTCAAGCGTACGACGAAATTAGTGAATTTAAAATAGGGACAAGTTTGAATTAGATTCAAACCGTTAACAGAATTCTAAAATGTTTTATCGATATTCTGGCCAAGTTCACTGTCTTATCTCTGAAGTTGTGGGCACACGGAATTTTGTCCGTTTTCCCAATTTATTCCCAATTCCATTACATGTATGTACTATCATCATTCTTCAAATTAAGAAATTTTAAATAGTGCTATTTTGCCATTTTGCTATTTTTAAATGTCCGAGATTAATTTAATTTCCAAATAAATATATATTGTCACTGGGGGAAAAAATCTCAATTTCACTTACTTAAAAAAATAAAAAAATAAATAAAGCAAAATAAAAAGTAAATGGCAGAGAATGTTTATTGTTTAGAGGGTCATGGAATATGGAAGAGGGTGGACACTTTGCACTTCCCTTTCTTTTCATATCATTTATTGTGTCAGACAAGGCCAGCCGAATTGTTATTTATGGTCTGCTCAGGGTGAAAAGGGTTATTTATAACCCATATTTATTTCGAAAAAGCTAAAGTTTACCAAAAAGTATTATTTGTAGCAGTACAAATGAACGAATTAATAACAATTGTAGAGAATAAATAATCTTAACTATTGAACCTAACTAATTTATTGAAAAAAAAAAAAAAAAAAAAAAAAAACAGGTAGTGTTCAAGGGTGGACTTTACCTTATACTTACACTCTTCTCTCAAATTATACAAGGAATTCGGAACCCAAGATTTTTGTATATACAATAATATATTCAGAATACGTTCAACAACGTGCTTTTATTTTTGTACAGTTTCCCGTGTGGTATGAGGGATGATAAACATATTATTCCATAGTTACCTATCAACCTGGTCTGTCTAACAACGCTAATTTTTGTTAATTCAGACTCGTGAAGAGCAGGTCGGAAACATTGTATTGACTATCATGGTTCACTGTGCCCTTTGTGTATGTACCTTTTCATTAATTGTATCATTCATACGTACACAAACTAATTTTGATAAAGAAATGAAATGCTTGTAATCAATGTTTATCAATGAAAGGTTAATTAATTTTATAAAACCGAAGACAAAGCTGTTTAAAAGCAATTTCAATTATTTGTATAGATTAATATTACTGTAAATGAAGATGTTTTGCACTTGGGTGCAACGTATTAGTTACTGGTGAACCAAACAATGAAGATTGCGAAATGTCGAAATTCATCTGAATTAACAAAAATCAGCGAGGATAGACAAGACACCAGGATGGTAAGGCAAATATCTAACAATACTTTCATTTTTGCTGTACCTTCATTGGTACACATATTACAAGATATGATGTATCTAAATGTATAAGTATACTACATCATCAATAATTATGACTAAGAATATCTTTTAAATATCTAGGATTATCTAAGAATAACGGGACACACGGGAAATTCAATGGAAAACGGTGGTCGAGTTAACAAGAGCAGGATTGACGTAAAGAATCTACCGCTGTCGTAGAGTGAAATTGTTGGAGAGTACGTCCTTAAAAGAGAGATAATCATTGAGAAAATCGTTCGTGGATAACACTTTCTCTTTTATACTTTAAAAAAAGCAATGCGCTTGTAAATAAATAAATTTGTTTTATGGTAATCATAAATGTCGAAATTGAACAACTTGATGGTGCAATCATAGCAAATTTCAAATCAGAAGTGACTTAATCAACTAATTTTCATACAAGCGTGCATTCGCGTATTCCAGTTATTGAATTATAATTATATAAGGTCCCTATCAATTTTATTGCCGCCAGTAAAGGGAAAACCCCTACTATAACAAAGAATAAAAATGAGTTAAAGTCGAGTTTCTGATTTTGTCGAGCGGTTTTTAGTGTCCAATAGCGCCATGTTTCTGGAGTGAGATTACGAAGTATGCTTCATTTTATCACGTGGCTATCATCAAGTATATACATGAGGAACAAGTTGTCACCGTTGTAAAAGTACACGTTATTTACCAAACGCTATTTTGGTAAAATTTTCAAGAAACATCAACTATTATATGAAGAGGTCGACGAACTTTCGACTTTCTACATAACAGGGAACAAAAGCTATTCTGACACATTAATTTACTGGTCAACCCAAGGAAAATAGACAAGCTCATGTATTACACAAAAAATAAATAAATAAACAAAATAACTACACAGATTATTTAGGTATTTTTATTGGCATAGATAACATTATATCTTTGCCAGAGCCCGACGATTTCAATTATGTTAACTTTTTACAACCCCCCCATGTTGTATTTTGGTTTAGAACTTTCGACTTTGGTCTTCCTAGTTTTAATAAGATGTAGAAAGTATGAATAAATTCGATTGATGTTTTAGTGGTCGCCACCAGTATTGAGTATTTCAGCGACAGCCTTTGCAGTCCCATTCGTGGGGATTCTTGTATCTACGCATTTCAGGCAGTCATGAGAATGTGGTAGAGATCTTTCTTCGAGAGTGTGATATTAGGCCTTTTTCAATAAAAAGTTTTAAGAGATTTTTCTGATAACGAGGAATATAAATTAAGGACATTGAAATAACTTTGTTTAAAATATAATCAAAATATGCTAAATTAATCGAAATTAACATTAAAAAATACATACTTCACAAATATTGATACATACAAGTTATATACGAGTATAAACATTGTGCGAAATAAATAATGTGATGACAATGCTAGGATGCAGGTGTTGCTCCTAGAATTGTCATCAGCGCTCTCTCCCACTATAGAAATGTTATAACAATTTTAATTTTAATAAACGTTAGTCTTAAGCCAGATTTTCCCGAACGTATATCAAAGAGATTTGACTTAGATTCATAAAGTTTCTGAATTTATATCAATACTTAATTGTAATTTCTTTGAATAAAAGTTTTTTGAAAAACGCATTCGATCAAAGAAGTTATATAACTTACATTAACAACAACTATTATACGGTCTAAACTGTGATTAAACAGCAATTTTAGTTATGTTTAGCTTTAGATACTTTTAGCTGCTTAAATAAGAACAAATAATAAACATTACTTAATACATTAAGTTACGAACATTAAGTTGTATTAAAAGCGCATCCGTAAATGAAACTGAACAACGTATATAATCCCAAATTACATCTATACAAATAATTATCATACGTACCCACTTACGATGGAAAGACACCGGATAAGTTGGGACCCCGTAAAAGAAAAAAATCGCCAAAAATCACCTTATTCCTTCTTACTAGCGTACGTAAATATCGTTTTTATTTGTTTGTATCAGAAGTCAAAAACCATGATTTATGGTATCGATCTTTTATTGCAATCACCTCCAAGAAAACAACGAAGTTTTACTAAAGTACAAATAAAACGGATTTATCAAATTAGGAAATATTTCGATGTGGTCTGCGAGATGATAAATGTCATTCTCATAGCAAAAGCAAAGGAATATCAAAATATATTTGCTAATGGAAAAGGAAATTAAATACCGTATTATATCAGATTTCTAATCGTTAACTTACAAAAAAAAGAGCTTTTCGAAATGTGCGCATAAAACTTCGTTTTAAACAACCAATAGTAAGCACGGAAAATTTAAAATTTCAATAAGAATTGTACTTTTCAATACGGTAACCAATATGGTCCAACTCTCGTCGATACTGGGGGTTGTGCACCTGTGCACATTGAATTTAATTAAAATGCCATATCACCACGCCAATGTGACTTGTGTGTGTGTGTGTGTTTGGCAAATTCGATAAAACGAAAACAGTATGCGGTTGCTGTATGGAAATCTGAACATCTGGGCTCCCCGTTTCCCCTTTTTCCCTTTTTAACCCGGGACCAGTTCGCCCCCCGATATAGCCGACGTGAATAACAGCATCCGGAGAAAGGCAAGGGAACAAACCGTGCTTGGTTTTAATTCCTCGGTCGTCCTGTATTCGGACAAGGCTGGTCAATACACCTGTTCCTCCGCTGGAAACCAACAATTCCTATTCCGCCCACATGACCGCCACCGTGAAACATAAATAAAATCCTGGTGGGATTGAAGCTATTTTCCGCACGACGCGATTTTAAGCTAAATATGTATTGGAAAAGTATGGATGCTAATCATATTCCATTCAACGGAAAACAAACTTTAAACTATCGACAAACGACCAACAGCTCGCTTCACTCGAAGCTTCCAATATCCAGACAGAGAAATCTAAGAAAATTACATAGAAAAGATCCGAGGAGAGGATACTAATAAAGAGAATACTAATCGGCCAACATGGTTTTACATTTATTGGTGAAATTTTCGGACCCACCACATTACGAAACGTTGCAGAACGCAATGTTTTTCCAATTATCAAGCCTTCCAACCTGGTTATAAAGACGATTAGAAAGATGATAGTTCGGTACCCAATCTCAACCTCCATATCTAAAGAAATGAAACGAAATTCCGGCAGATTGTTTTCCTTTCACAGGGAAGCATACATATTTTGACAATTTTCTTCCAATAGACGTTTGGATATCATTAGATATTAACGGTTACATAAAGTAGTAGTATTTTTGAAAGAAGAAACATTTCCATTGAAAAGATAAAATGAAAAATAGTTTTATACGTAATGTAACTTTTTAACAATTTGCCTAATAACTAGCCATTGCAAAAATGAATACTACTCCTAGTAGAATAAAATTTTGTTTTAAAATTTATTTCTCTAATGTGTCATTAGACCTATAACAACAGTTTTTAAAAGTACGAGTACAAAATTAGTAAATATAATCATTATTATTGTATAATTAGTCGTTGCCAACACTTAGTCTACCTATTATTCCAAATTACATGTTCATTACCTCCCACCACTTGGAAAAAACAAACAATAATAAATTAATTGTGAGGATCAATCGAAATATTTTTACCTTCTGAGAATCTTCATTAAGGTAAATGATACCGCACCCATATAAACGAAAAACTAATATGTATAACCATTGCTGTTGTCCATTCCATTGCCATCGACAATAATGCAGTAATGCAGGGATTTTACGTAATTACACATTATCACTGAGGTTCCGCTAGTGATTTATAGTGTTTTTACAGGTGGGGTTTCTGTATTTTCGAAGAATATGCGAGATTGGGTGGGGAGGATCTTGGCGATGCGATAAATGAGGCAAGGGCGGTTCGAATCGGCAGTTGGTTGAAATTAAGTAGAATTTATTCATTTGCCTATGCAATCCAGCTTTCAAAATTAACATACCCTTCCCGAAAAATAATAACAATACGATGGTCTTACTTCTTGCGGGCTTCGAGGTCAGAGCTTGGACTGGGGGAGAACAGCCGGGGGATTGAGTATTTGGAGCTTTAGATTTCCCGTAGCGAGCATTGTAGCGCCTAATCAATAGAATGGTGAGCAATGAACACGGGTTACAAAAGGTTAATCAAGGGTCCCCATGCTTATCCCAGATTGCTTACGTCAAAACAAATCGTTGCAACCATACCGATGCCATTTGCCAGGACTTCATTTGATTTCATGGCGTGGGTTACAAAAAGCTGGTAACTCGGCCATATTGGGGATTCGGAACTGAAAGAACAAACAATGAAAAAACAGGCCAAACGGTTTAACCATATCGCTCGGTTTTCAATATGACAGTGACACCATAGAAAATAAGCTTTTTGTCGAATAGATCTCTCCACCCTCCGCTCTTTCTTCTTACTCTCTCTCTCCCCTCACTCACACACGTAAACCCATAAAAATTTTGTTTTATTTAAAAAACCCCTGGAAAGCTCAGATTTCTGAAAAGTTGAAAGTCGCTGAGGAGATGCAAAAGATAGCGGAGTGAAAGTAACTCGTTCTGGAGAAAAGACCAAGGTGACACACTGGAATGAAAAGAAACAAACATGAATCCGAATTCAGTTGCAGACAACCTCTAATTTCAAACTAACGAATTTTGTCTAATAAAGACGATAATTTATTGAAAAAGAACATATTTAACAAATGAAAAACCAACTTATTTACAAAATAGTCCATGTTATTTCTATGCCAGAACCCTAAGATTTGAACTAACCCAATCGATAGTTTTAAATACTTTATGCTTCCCATACTTTAAGATGAGGACGGTTGGGCTTCTAATTTCAAGAACATAGACATTTGGCGAAATCCAAGGTTATATTTTATCCAGACAGCACTTAAATAACCTCTTATTTCTCGGATAATATCCCGGCTTGTCCTCAAGCGTCTAATCCCACTCTTCCCTTCCAAGTTAACAGCACTTGTAAACTTGAGCAATACATCTCGTCTTTAAGTTAGTAAAGTCAACAAACTCCCGCCTGCTTGAGTCACCTAACTACCTCTTGGCTCTCGCAACCTTATATCATTTATAAGAAAAACTAAGGTTTAAATTTAGTTTAATAAAGACAGTGCCATCAATTTTAATTTTAATTAATTATTCAGCTATCGTGAAATGAGGTCTGGTGTGATGTAGGTACCAGAAAAACATTTTCTTTATAGTGCCAATGTTTCGTTTTTTTATTGAGATCATTTTCAGGGCCTGGGATTTACATAGTTTACATTTAGAAAAGACATGGAATGTGGAAAAGAAACAACATAAATAAAAATAGAAACACATAAATTAATGCAAAATATATTTTATATTCAATCAAGTATTTCTACTCATTCAATGTGTTTGTCTTCTGTGTAATTGTGCCATTTTTACGTGTCGTTTTGAGAGTGCCAGTGAGATTTTGCTGTTTAATGGTTATATATGTTGGATTTTGAAGGGTCAACAATTACAACTCAACAGTAACAGCATCCACTATTACCAATAATGCTACATTAAATATAACAAATACAAACACACCAAAATACATTTCCATCCCATTTATTCAAGGTCTATCACATAAATTAAACAAATTCCTCTCATAATAACTTCAAAAAGTATAAAACAATCCAAACACTGTTTTCCAAAATTAAAGACCCCACACCAATTACAAACAAACCTGATGTAATCATCAACAAGATCAACCGTTTAAACTGTCCGGTAACTTACATTGGTCTTCCATCCCAATATCTGGACAAGAGAGTAAAGCAACACATCTATGATTGCAAAAAACCCAAGCAAAATCCTACAGCACTCGCTACCCACCACTTTGAACACCAACACAATTTTGACTTCAAAAAATACTACATACAGAACAAAACAAATTTAAACGTAATTTTTTATAAATGGTTTACTTCAAGGATAAACCCATCATCAATTACAGAACAGATACATGCAAACTCAGTCGCAGCTACGCCAATATCATTAATCACATTCAATACAGATAAAATACATATATCATTACATTACATTCCACACATCAAATATTTTTCGCATAGTCTAATTGTCCAATAATCTAGCTTTCCTTTTCCCACTTATCCTTTTCTATATAATCCTGAAAGAATAATCTGACCGAAACATTACCAACACATTGTTTCCCTTTGCCGGCTCTTTTCACCTCAAAGAAGCCGACGCCTTATGCAAAATTGTCTCTTCTATACCCACTTCCTTCCCCACTTCTTCAAAATCCAACATATATAAACGTTAAACTACAAAATCTCACTGGCACCCTCAACAGGACACGAAAGAATGAATTCTAAATGTAAACTATGTTTGCAAATCCCAGGCCCTGAAGATGATCTCAATACAAGATCGAAACTTTGGCACGCGATAAAGAAAATTTTTTCTGACACCTACACATCACACCAGACCGCATTTGTCGATTTCTGAATAGTACATTATAATTCGGAAATAATTAAAAAAGTTTTAAATAAGATCAATGGTAACCAAAATAAAAAAAACCTTTTGTACACTAAACAGTGATTACTGCGTATACTGTA